>PVKZ01000885.1:0-165000 GCA_004027375.1 Macroglossus sobrinus
AAATTGTTAGGACCAGATGGTTTCACAGGTAAATTTTTCCATATTTTGAGAAGCTGATAATAAACTTTTATTTATTCAGTGCCATTAGAAGGCATATGCTAAGTGTTTTACATTTATTATCTTATGAAGTCTTCTAAAGAGACTTTGTCAATGAATTTTATTATTATGCCCCATTTTATAAATGTCAAAACAAAGGACAAGTAGTAAACTGGATTCTTATATCCATTTCTTTCTCAGAGAGCATTCTTTTAGAAGTTATATTCCTATAACTTCTATGCGTTTTAAATTGTTTTAGATCATGGGATGACAAGATAGCAAATGCACAGAAAACCACTGAAAAATATGCATTACAAGTACTGATGCAAAATCTGAAATGAAACATTTGCAAATATAATTCAACAGCAGATCAACAGAATAATACATAATGATGAAGTGGGAGGCATTCTAGGAATGCAAAAATTTCAAGAACAGGAATCCCATAAGAATTGCATAAATATAATTTACCATATTAATAAGTCAAAAGAAAAAAATATATATGGTTGTTCCAGTAGATGCTAGTAAAGAAATTTATAAAATTCAACTGTCAGCAAAGCATGAATGCTTCCTTAAAAAAGTCTGACATATGACAAATTAAAAGCTTTATATTTTATTGTAAAAAAATTTAAAAGACTGAATTTAATTCCAGGAACAAAATTAAGATGCTGCTTTAACCATTATTATTTAAAATTGTTTTAAAAGTGCTAGATAATGCATTTAGACAAGAGAACAAAATCAAATTTTACATATTTGAAATGAAGGTAAATGCAAAATTAATATACAATGATTAAAATCTTCCATTTATACTAACAAAAACAAATTAAAATGTAATAGAAAAAGCCCATTTACATAAGCAGTCAAAAATGAAAATAAAATACCAAGGAATAAATTTAACAAGCCATGGATAAGTATTAAATGAAGAAAACTACCGTATAAAACTTTACTGGGGGAAATTAAAGGAAAAATACCTGAATAAAAGTAGAGAAACAGAAAAAGCAGTAATTTAAAAATGTCATTTCCCTGTGTCTATAAAAATAAAGATTAAAATGAGATATTTTCAATCTTCAGATTGATAACAAAGAAACAAATTAACAGAGGAGAAAGAACATTAGGAAACCTGCTGTTAAAAAAGGTGTGGGATGTGGGCATATTCATGAATAATATTGAAAATGCAAAATGTTCCAGCCTTTTGGAGAGGCAATTAGCATTGTGCTTTCTTAACAAATTAAATATATGACTCAAACTGAAATCCCTATGTTTAATCACAAAAAATTAAAAATCTCAGAATTTGTTCCAGGAACAAGAGAAGAATGCTTGCTATCATAAAATTATTTTGAAAGTATTAGGTACTTATGTTATGGAAATGAACGAACAGAACAATGCAATAAAATAGAGAGTGTAGACATACATATAGTCATGTACAGAACAATAATCCAAGTAGCATTTTAAATCTTTGGGGGTAAATGGACTAATCAATAAATCATTTGGGGGAAACTAATTATCTACTAAGAATAATAATAGTAATAAGATTAAGTCCACCTACTATTATAGTGTTTTGTTCTAAATTCTTTGGATAGATTCTTTCATTTTCATCACAAGCCTATTAGGGAGTATGATCACCCTTTTTTACAGATGGAGAAACAGACTCTAAGAGGTTCTGTTAAGTGATTTTCTCAGTCACTTGGCTATTAACTGGTAAAGCCCAGATACAAGTCTTAATCATAGAGCTTAAGCACTAGCTGTTAAGCTTGATTACTATGTCACTCCAAACCCTCAAATAAATTTCAGGTAGATGAAATATTTAAATGTTAAAAGTAAAATTGTTGTAGAAGATACGTATGAATGCTTTTTCTGATCTTGATGTGGGAGATGACTTTCTAAGCTTCATGTTATACCTAGAAGACACAAAACTTTGATATATATGATGACATAAAAATGTAAAGTTTCTTTTTAGCTAAAAATACCTTAATTAAATTTAAAAGACAATCTGGGAGGAAGTATTTGCAATACATTTGACAGACTAATTTCCTTAATATTCAGAGAGCCTGTATAAATCAAAACTAGAAATATGACAACATTATTTAAAAATGGGCAAAGAACATGAAAAGCCAATTGAAAAATAAGAGTTAAAAATGATTATTAAAAATGAAAAGCTGCTCACCCTCACTAGCTATCAAAATGGAAATTAAAGTGAGACATTTTTTATCCTTCAGCTTGATAATGAGGAAAAATACTAACAGAGATGAAAGAAATTGAGGAAATCTATTGTCAGGAAAGGCATAGGATATGGGTGTATTAGTGCACTGATGGCGGAAATGCAATTTGCTCCAGCTTTTTTGGAAGGGCAATTAATGTTGTGTCTCAAAATTTTGTAAATTAAACATTCCTGGGCTCAGCAGATCTTCTAGAAATATTTAAGATGATAGCAAAAAATTACATAAAGGTATATGCACACGCATCATCACCGTAGCATTGTTTTCAATAGAGAGCATTTGGCAACAACTTAAATGTCAATCAAGTAGATATTAGCCTAATAAAGAGCTGTAAAGCCAAATGCTCTGCAACCGTGAAAATGGTGATGTGAATGAACATAAAAAGTTCACAGTAATATAGGAAGGATGCAAGAAAACCAAATGTTAAATCAAGCTACATTCCCAGATTACAATATGCTGATCAGTCCTACAGCCAGGCCTGGAGGAAACCTACAGAACAAAGAAGGATTTCTATTGGGAATGCTAACAAACCACTCCCCAGAGTGAAGGGAAAACAAAGTCTAAGTTGCAACCTATACAGAATAAAATCATTTATTCCCTATGGCTAAAATCCTGAGGCTAGGAACTGCCTGCAGGCATTTCACACTACATATTATCTTTTCTCCCTGCATCTTCTTATCAGTTCTCATTACATATCCATATCAAAGGAAAATGGATAAACAAAGTCATTAACCTGTAACTCACAAAAACTAAAGAATGATATATAAACTGAATTTTCCAAACACTCAGGGTTCCTCTCTCAGTGTCTTTCTCTGGGTCTCTCAGTGTCTTTACTCTGTCTCTCTCACTTTCTCCATCTCTCTCTATTGTCTCTGTGTCCCTCTCAGTCTGTCTTAGATCCTCTCATTCTCCTCCTCTGAGAGAAGACCACACTCTGTCCATGAAGCATTACCCCTTGTTTAATAAACTTTCCTTTGACTCTGACTTTGGCGGGCATTTGAATTCTTTCTTGGGCATTTGAACCTTTTTCTCTCTTGTTGCAGAATTTGAGCTCCCTCCCACTTGGGGAATTTGCCCCATTCTGGATCAACAATGATAGTGAAAGAAGCAAGATACCAAATAGCATGCGTGGTATAATCTTATTTATGTAAAAGTATACGTAGATGCACATGCTTACATGTGTACATATATAAATGTCTGACTATAAAAATCTTGACCACTTGTCCTCTCATTGAGGCCTATTTCCACAAGGTATCTAGTTCAAAGAAAAAAAGTTTATCATCTCATATTTAAAAAGCAACTTTACTCTTTACTTTCTACTCTTGAAAAGTGCCATAGTGAAAAACACATTCATAATGCACAAACTTATTAAAATCTCTCTTATCTCTGTCTCCCTCTAAGTCTCCAATGCTTCCATTCATATAATTGGACTTACAGGTTTATAAATCTCTGGTGCATGTTACTGGTTTAACAGTGAGTGAGTGTGTGTGTGTGAGAGAGAGAGAGGGAGAGATCTCATTCTTAGTAGAGAGAGAGAGCGCGCACACTCATTCTTACTGTCCTTCTGCAATGGGACATCAATTGTAAAATTCTTCAATCTTTTAGCAGGAAATGAAATGGGACATCTCTTGCAGAGTTCATCTTTTTAGTAAACCTAGTTAAGTTTTTTTTTTTACCTCCTTCCTATGGAAAAATGCCTCAAATCCTGATAATTGCCAGATCCTCTGGCTATTCATAAGGGTCATCAGCCCATGGTGGAGGGTGGGACTTTAAGCCAAAGGTCTTTTTCTTTTTACTCTTTAAGAAATGTATTAACCAAGACTGTGTCCCTTTACTCACTTAATAGGCAAATCAATAATAGAAATTAATAGATATATGATTTAAATAACGAGTCTGTATCTTCTTTTCTTGTCTAGGGACTGAGGTGGCACTTCAGCAGGAAACTCAAGATCTCACCCTGACTGAGGCAGAAAAGGAAAGGGCTCCATGAAACCCCAGTAGGCAGGGACTGCGGCCATTCTCAACAGGAAGCAGATAAGGAAGAAGAGACCTCCCATCCCTCAACATCCATACTAATAATAAGGGGGTTCATGGCTCTTAGAAAAGAGCTAGGCAGGAAGGTTAGTCAGGGGGTTTCGGGTCTGCCTGCAAAGACGCTGAGGTCATCCTATCCTAGAAGGGGTCCACCCTAATCTGCCCACAATTAAACAAGCCAGAAGGCACTTTTAGATTAAAAGTAACTTTCACAAAGAAACAAGTAAGCAGAGAATTAGGTACCAGTTTAAGCCAGTCACTCACACCTAGTAATGAAGACCCCCAACAACCTTCAACTCACCTAAGCCTTATCATACCATCATTATAATATGAGGCATATGCCCAGAAGTTCATTAATATCATTATAACAGACTGAATTCTGGGAACGTGCATGCACAGAAAGCAAAATGATGAATCACTTAGTCCTGTCAATCTTAGTTGTCCATCAAAGAAGCCCGCTCCTCTAAGAAAAGTAACCACCCATAGCAAAAGATAAAAACCCCAAAGGCTTAGTTACCAGGCCATTTTGAGCCACGCTTCTCTTGCTCAGGCCTGCTTCCATGTCTGGAAGTCTGCTTTCCCCTCTAATAAAACTTCTCTTTTCTACTGTATTTCAGTGTCTTGCTCAATTCTTTGTTTGAGACATCAAGAACCTAGGTAATGCAATGGAAGAGGACCCCACTCTCCAGTAAAACTTCCCCAGACTTCCAGGGGCCAGACTCACACCAAACTGAATGTCAGACTGTCTGTTACTCAAATAGAGGAGATAATGGAATAGGGCACAGCGGTATGCGGAGCATTCATAGAAAAAAGGCTCTGGGCTGATACAACTATAAAGATAATTATAAAGATAAGTATACATTCATAATCAAAGATTCCTGGTTGTTTTCCAAGAAAAAAAAATAGGTCATTTTGTGCACAATACAACGTTCCCACTTTATAATATTTTTTATACACGAATTCATTCTGTATCCTTAGGAAAATGCTTCTACAACTTCCCTGTGAGCCTTTTCTATGTAGACCATAAAGACTCATAGTGATTTCATATATAATTGCTTAAATTATATGTGGACATTTTTATATTGTGCTGGCTGGAAAATTACTGCTTGGCTATCACCCATGGGAACATAGGCTGTCACCCCTAGGGACATATTATTCTAACAATAAGCTTTCTGCTTCTGTACCCCCACTTGCACACCCAATCTGTGGGTTGACAGGTAGTGATAAAAGAAAAATAGACCTTTATGTTCAGACAGAATGAAGAATGGGGTTTAGGGCTTAAAAATCCTGTACCTCTACATTTTGGGGCTGCTTAATTTGGGGTCTGCGTACCCCTGGCAGACCCAGCTGGCTGAATAAAGAGTGTGTTTCCTATAACTCACTGAGTTCTGGTGGTCCGTGCATCTTTTGGGGGCTGGCGGCTACAACAATATGTTTTAGACTAGACTACAGTGTCTCAAATTTGGCACTATTGACAATTAGGGCTCGATGATCCCTTTTTCCTTGTTGGAGGTCATGAAACTGACCAGTGCTTTATAGAATTATTAATAGAATCTCTGGCTTCTAGCCCATTGAATGTCAGTAGGATCTCCCACTTTCCCACCACTCCTAGGTTGTGATAATAAAAAAATATGTCCAAATAGGAGGAGCCAAGATGGCGTAGAAGGTAGCAGCTTTGCATGCCTCCTCTTGTGACCACACCAAAATTATTTTAAAAATCTATAGAGTAATCAGTAGGCGGTCTCCTGATATCTGGCTGAATAAGAGCCCTACAGCTAGGGACAAAAAATAACAGTTCACCTCAAACTGGTAGAAGGGGCAGAGACATGAAACTGCCTGGTCCCACAACTGAATGTGGCAGTCAAGAATCAGGAGTTTTATCTTGGCTGCAGAGCCCCCACCCCCACCTGAGGAGCGAGGGGTCCTGGCCCCACATTGGGCTCCTCAGTCAAGGGTTCTAGCGCCAGAAAGGGAAGTCCCCACAACCCCAGGCTTTGGAAACTAATGGAGGTTGCAGTTGAGTGAGATGGAAGGCTGTGTGAGTCACAGACATTTCTCTTAAACGGCTCGCACCCAGCCTTACTCACTGACAAACTCACTTACTCTGAGCTCCAGCATGGGGGCAGCTGCTCAAGAAGCACCAGGGACATACAAGGAGACACGGAGTTGTCGGACTTCAAAGTGAGGGCTGGAGGGGCAGCTTTCTCCCAGCAGAAGTGGAGGCAGAAGCCATTGTCTCTTTGTTGAGTTCTCCTTACTCCCAGCCTGCAGACATAAGGCAAACAGGGACCATATCCAAGTTGCCATCAACCTGAATAGCGCAAGTTGCTCCACCTAGGGGATTCCCTGAGACTCTGCTTCTCACAAATGTGGACCCAACCAAGCCACTTCCAGTGATTATTACATACACATGGGCTGTCTTGATTCCTGCTGCAAACTTTCATAAAACCTCTCAAAGGTTCACAAAACCCCCAAAAGCAGCATCTGGCCTTGGCATGCCCTGTACCTCCTGCTGAGCAGCCCCAAGTTTAGTCCCTCGAGGCACCTATAAGCCCAGCATGGGGACAGCCACATGTGGATTGCTTGGGGACTCTTTACCAGGTGGCCCTGGAGGTATGCAGGCTGCAGTTGAAACTTGCCTGCAGCCTATGCAACTCACTGCCCCAGGACTATGCCACTGGGCTCCACAGGCCACCCACTACATAAAGCCACTCTACTAAGAATGGAAGACTTAGGAGCCCTACCTAATACCTAGAAACAGACAAAGGGAGGCAGTCAAAATGGGCTGACAAAGAAACATGTCCCACATAAAGGAACAGAACAAAGCTTCAGGAAAATAACTAAATAAGATGATTTGAAAGATAGGGTAGCAGAAAACACTCAATAGAATAGCAGCAAGAATATAGAATTCATGAAATGAGGAGAGTTTAAGGGACCTCTGGGACAACATCTAGCATACCGACATTCTCATCATAGGGGTACCAGAAGGAGAAGGGTGAGAGCATTTAAACTTATTTCAAGAAATAGTGTCTGAAAACTTCCCTAACCTGCTGAAAGAAATAAGACATGCAGTCCCAGGTAGCACAGAAAGTCCCAAATAACATGAACCCAAAGAGGCCCACACCAAGACACATTATAATCAAAATGCCAAATGTTAAAGACAATGAGAGAATCTTAAAAGCAACAACAGAAAGGCTGCTAGTTACTTACAAGGAAGCTGCCATAAAACTGTCAGCTGATTCCTCTGTAGAAACCTTGCTAGACAGAAGGGAGTAGCACCAAATATTTAAAGTGATGAAAAGCAAAGACCTGCAACCAAGATTGCCTTACCCAGCAAAGCTATCATTTAGAATAGAAGGACAGATAAAGAGCTTCCTAGACAAGAAGTTAAAGGAGTTCATCACCACCAAGCCAGTATCACAGGAAATGTTGGAGGGACTTCTTTAAGAAGAAGAAAAAAAATATATTTTAAAAATATGACTAAAGATTGGCAATAATTACATATCTAACAAGCACTTCAAATGAAAAATAATTAAATGCTCCAACCAAAAGACAGAGTAGCTGAATAGATGAGAAAATAAGGCCCTTACATAGGCTGCTTATAAGAGACTCACTTCAGATTAAGACACATATAAGGCCCTTACATAGGCTGCTTATAAGAGACTCACTTCAGATTAAGACACATAAAAGTAATGGGATGGAAAAATAATAGACCTAGAAGGTTAGTATGCTGAGTGGAATAAGTCAGACAGACGAAGAAAAATACCACTTGACTGCATATGTATGTGGACTCTAAGAACAAAATAAATAAAATAAGACAAAAAATAGAAACAAGCTCATAGATACAAAGAACATTTTGAGGGTTACCAGATGGGATGGTGGTTGGGGAGACCAGTGAAAAGAGGGGAAAGGGGAAAGGATTAAGAAGTACAAATGGGTAGTTACAAAACAGTCATGGAGATATAAAGTATAGTATAAGGAATATAGTCAATAATATTGTGATAACTATGTATGGTTATATAGACATCTAATCACTATGTTGTACATCTAAAACTAATATAATAGTGTATGCTATCTATAACTGAGAAATAAAAAATATTTAAAAAATATGTTCGGGGGAGAGTAAGATGGTGAACTAGGTAAAAGTAGGGTTTGTCTCCTCCCAAGTTTGCATTG
The DNA here is from genome assembly GCA_004027375.1 of Macroglossus sobrinus. Classification (NCBI taxonomy): domain Eukaryota; kingdom Metazoa; phylum Chordata; class Mammalia; order Chiroptera; family Pteropodidae; genus Macroglossus; species Macroglossus sobrinus. Next base: position 8,460 of record PVKZ01000885.1, read on the forward strand.
AAATTACAATCAAATTATAAAATAATCAATGTAGGGAATCACCTGAAGTCCAGCTGATCATAACACCTACCTCTGATAATATAAAAGAGATACATAGAAGCCGGTGGGAGGGGCAAAGTCACAAATGGGACTGGACCTGCACCTGCAGGTGGTGGAGGATCACTGGGAGGGAGGGTGAAGGTACAGAGGCTTCCTTGAAGGGGGGGGGGGTCCTGGCTTCATTTAGGGGCTCTCCAGCCCAGGGAAACAGAGATTCCAATAACTCTTGATTGTACAAACCAGAGGGGATTCCAATCATCTGGGTGAGATGAAAAGAGACTGAAACCCTAGATGCCACTTTGAAGGACCGTGCTCAGGCTCTCTGACCTGCAGACACTCACCCAGGACACTGGCGGTGGGTCTGAGGCTCGCAGGATCCATACTGAGAAAGTCTGCATTACCTGGCACCAGAACAAGGGCTGAACTGGGCAGCCACCATTGTGCCTTAGACCAGCCCCCTACATGGCAATTTATAGACTGCACAGCTGACTTGCAGATCCCTCCCACAGGGCCATGAGGAAGCCTTGGCCTGAGGGGATCGGCCCACCCCACCCAACCTGCAGATGGCTCAGGACTATTGTTCCTGGATGGCTGCCACGCCCTGTGCCCCTACAGGGCCAAGCATTCCCAGCTGCAGGCCAGCTCTGTGAGCACACATTTCTGAGATAGTTTCAGGCAGAACACTCCTGCCAACAGGAACTTGGGCAGATCTCGGGGATCTGTGGCCAGTCCCAGACCAAAGCTGGTCTTGCTGTGATCTGGGACTTCTGCAGGAACTCTTGAAAGGTTACCAAAGTTGCAGGGAGACTGAGGCTGTATTGATCTGAGATGGTCTCTCTGAGACCCCGCTCCACCCTACCCACAAATTGCCCCAGGTGGCCCACTGACTGTGAGCTGCCACAGCCCTGCCCCTCTCCACCATCACCCAACTCAAACAGGCAACAAACTTTGGCCAGCTCAGGGCTGACACTGCACGGAAATCAGTGGCAGGCAGACCTCTGCTGCCTGCAATGGTTGCAATATTGTGTCCTGGGAGCACAGGGGTCTGTGGGACCGCCCCAGATGGCAACTGGTCTCACTGCGATCTGTGACTACAGCAGGAACACCCAGGCACAGAAACTGCGGCAAAATTGAAGCTGTACTGGTCTGACAGCCCTTGACTCCCTGAGCTCCTGCCCCATCCATTACACAAAGTGCCCTCTACATGGTGATAGGCAGCTGCCCCTGCCCTGGGGTGGTGTATTCAGGCCCGAGGTGGGCAGCAGCTGACATTGCTACAATTGGAATCTTGTACAGGGAGCCATAGAGACCGCAGTGGTGTGTAAACTGACACTGCAGTGGCAGGGGAAATTTACTCCATAGACCCAGGAGACTCCTGGGGTCCCTGTGCCACCCAACACACACATCACACAGAGGCTCTTCCAGTTTCAGAGACTTATGGGCAACTGACAGGCAGTGTCAGGCCTGGAGGAGCACTGGTCCCTCTGCTAAACTGCCCTAGGTCAGGGACAGGGAATAAGCGAGAGTTGCCTACAGTGTTGTCTCTTCCACTTACCTACAGATCCAGCATAAACAACAAACATCTGTGGATCACTTTGTAGTTTCCACTGGGTAGCCCTGAGCGATCAAAAGTAGCAGCTGACTTTGGCCTACTGGGAAGCTCCTTCTAAGGAGCCACAAAAAAAAATGTATCTGGAGGCTGGCACCAGAGCACAACGGAGCAACTCTTGACTATTCCCATTCATGATACACACAAAGGGTGGTCTCAACAAGTACACAAGCCTGCTAAGGCAAATCCCATTCAGTGGAGTCAGCCCCCACACTCTTACCCTGTGGGCACAGCCAGTTCCCACAATTAGTCAGCCTGAGCATTAATCCCATCCACTGATCTACTAACAACAATAAAGGCTTAGCTACAACAAGATCACACACAACCCACACAAAGATCATGCCCAGAGCCCCCAGCATTGGGGATCAGGGAGAGTGCAGCACTGGGCCACAAAGGACTCCTTCCACATTAGGCCATCTAGTCAATGCTGAGAGACAAAATGAATATTCCTGACACACAGAAATGAACACAGAGAGGCTAATAAAATGAGAAAACAAAGAAACATGCCACAAATGAAACAACAGGAGAAAACTCCAGAAAATAGGCTAAATGAAATGGAGGCAAGCAATCTACCAGAGACAGAGTCCAAAATAATGGTTATAAGGATGTTCAACAAACTATGGAGAGAAAGGATGAGCACAATGAGAACATCAACAGAGAGATAGTAAGCATAAAAAAGGACATAGAACTCATAACAAAAGAACCAGACAGAAATGAAGAATACAATAACTGAAATGAAGAATACACTAGAAGGAGACAACAGTACATTGAACAAAGCAGAAGATCAAATCAGCGAATTGGAAGAAAGGGTAGCAGAATACACCCAAGCAGAACAACAAAAAGGAAAAAAAATAATGAGGATAGTTTAAGAGACCTATGGAATAACATGAAGTGTAACAATATCCGGGTCATAGGAGTACCTGCAGTGGAAGAAAAAAAGCAAGGGATTGAGAATCTATTTGAAGAAATAATGACAGAAAACTTCCCTAACCTGGCAAAGAAAGTGGACATACAAGTCCAAGAAGCACAAAGAGTCTTAAACAAGAGGAATTCAAACAGACCTACACCAAGATGCACCATAATTAAAATGCCAAAAGTCAAAGACAAACAGAGACTCTTAAAAGCCACCAGAGAAAGGCAGCCAGTTATTTACAAGGGTACCCCCATAAGAATGTCTGCTGATTTTTCAATGGAAACTTTGCAGGCCAGAAGAGATTGGCAGGAAATATTCAAAGTTATGAAAAAAAAAAAGAATCTACAACCACAAATACTCTACCCAGCAAGGCTTTAGATTAAAATGGAAGATGAGATAAAGAACTTCCTGGAAAGGAAAAAGCTTTAAAAATTCAATAAGGAAGATTCCCTAACTCCTTTTATGGGGCCACCATTACCTTAATTCCAAAACCAGACAAAGACATTACAAAAAAAGAGAAAACTATAGACCAATATCTCTTATAAACATTGTGGCAAAACATCCTCAACAAAATATTAGCAAACCGAATTCAGCAATACATTAAAAATATCATACACCATGATCAAGTTGGATTTATGTGATATACTACATTAACAAATCGAAAGATAAAAACCATATGAAAATATCAATAGATGCAGTAAAGGTGTTCAACAAAATCCAGCATCAATTTATGATCAAAACTCTCGGCAAAGTGGGAATAGAGGGCACATACCTCAACATAATGAAGGCCATATGTGACAAACCTACAGCTAACATCATACTCAATGGGAAAAGGCTAAAGCATTTTCCTTAATATCAGGAACAAGACAAGGATTCCCACCTTCACCGCTCTTCAACATTGTATTAGAAATCTTAGCCACAGCAATGCGACAAGAAAGAGAAATAAATGGCATCTGAATTAGAAAGAAAGAAATAAAACTCTCGTTATTTGCCAATGGCGATACTACATATAGAGAATGCTAAAAATCCCACAATTCATTGCACTGATCAATGAATTCAGTAGCAGGTTACAAAATAAATATTCAGAAGTCAGTGGCATTTTTATATACCAATGATGAACATTCAGAAAGAGAAATTAAGAAAACAATCCCATTTACAATTGCGTCGAAAACTATAAAATACCTGGGGATCAAATTAACCAAGGAAGTGAAAGACCTGTTCTCAGAAAATTATAAGTCGTTGAAAAAATACATTGACAAAGATACAAATAAATGGAAGCATATACCGTGCTCATGGGTGGGAAGAATCAATATCATTAAAATGTCCATACTATGGGTCCTTTTGTTATTGGTTGTTGTTGTTATAATACCTGGTTACAGCTCTTTGCTGAAATCATGTGCTCCTTTGGGGAGTGCTTTGTCTTCCTAAAATGTACTTTAAATAAATCTTTTATAAATCTCAAAAAGAAAAGAAAAGAAAATGGCTATACTACCCAAAGCAGTCTATAGATTCAATGCAATCCCTATCAAAATACCAATGGCACTTTTCAGAGAGCTGAAGAAATAATCCTAAAATTTATATGGAATCATAAAAGACCCCAAATAGCCACAGCAATCTTGAGAAGGAAGAACAAATTGGGAGGTATCACAATACCTGATATCAAACTATACTATAAGGCTACAGTAAGGAAAACAGCATGGTACTGGCATAAAAACAGATACATTGATCAATGAAACAGAATATAGAGCCCAGAAATAAATCCACAACTATATGGTCACTGATATATGACAAAAGAGGTAAGAATATACAATGGGGTAAAGACAGTCTCTTCAATAAATGGTGTTGGGAAAACTGGATAGATATGTGCAAAAGAAAAAGAAAAAAGAAACTGGACCACCTTCTTATACCGTATACAAGAATAGACTCAAAATGGATTAAAGATTTAAATGAAAGACCAAAAACCATAAAACTTCTAGATGAAAAAACATAGGCAGTAAACTGTCTGCTATTACTAATAGGAATTTCTTTTTGGATATATCTCCCCAGGCAAGGGAAACAAAAGAAAAAATAAATAAATAGGACTATATCGAACTAAAAAGTTTTTGTACAACAAAGGAAGCCATCAACAAAACAAAAAAGGCTGATTGGGAGAATATATTCGCTAACAATACATCCAATAAGAAGTTAATATCCAAAATATATAAAAAACTCATATAACTCAACAACAAACAAAACAAAGAATCCAATTAAGTAATGGGCAAAAGGCTTGAACAGATGCTGTTTCAAAGAGGAAATACAGGTGCCTAACAGACATATGAAAAGATATTCAAGGTCACTAATCATCAAAGAAATGCAAATTAAAACTCCAATGAGATATCACCTGACACCTGTTAAAATGGCTATCATCAATACATCAAAAAAACAAGTGTTGTTGAGGATGCGAAGAAAAGGGAACCCTCATTCATTGTTGGTGGGACTGCAAATTGGTCTAGGTGCTATGGAAAACAGTACGGAGGTTTTTCAAAAAATTAAAAATGTATATACCTTTTGATCCAACAATTGTACTTCTGGGTATTTACCCAAACAAAACCAAAACAATAATTCATAAAGATCGATGCACCCCAATATTCATGGCAGCACAATTTACAATAGCCAAGCTATGAAATTAACCTAAATGTCCATCAATAGACGATTGGATAAAAAAGTTAATGCTTCATATATACAATGGAATATTACTCAGCCTTTAAAAAAATGAAATCCTACCATTTGCAATGACGTGGATGGAACTAGAGGTTATTATGCTGAGTGAAATAAGTCAGTTGGAGAAAGATAAATACCATATAATTACACTTATATGCAGAATTTAAGGAACAAAAAGAACAAACGAATCAAAAACAGACTCACACATATAGTAGGCAATTTGGGGACAGACAGAAGGGAATGGGGTTTAGGAGGCTGGGAGAAAGGGGTGAAGGGTTAAAGAAGTACAAATTAGTAGTTGATAAATGGTCACGGGGATGGTGAGCAGGACATAGCAAATGCAGTCAGCATTAATGTGATGGCTAAGTGGAAAACCAGAAGAAAAATGAAGCATTTAGGGGATTGCTTTATAAACTACATAAATGTCTAACTGATGTATTGTATACTTGAAAGTAAATAAAATAAATAAATAATTGTTTTAAGAAATGTCCAAATATTGTCAACTGTGCCATAAGGGGCAAAAGTGCACCTCATTGAGGAACCCAAGAATTAACACAGATATTTTAGGGGGCTTAAGACTGTATACAGATTTAAATATATACACATATATCTGTACACCTATATGAACATCTATATTACATAATCTTTTTTGTATAATGATAAATTTTGTGTTTCTATTCTGTGAAATAATAAAAGTGGATCATGTCAAAAGTAAGCACCTAAAAAAGGTAAAGATCAAACAATGAATATACTTTTATTTCTAAAATTCATGAAAGGCTGATCAGATAAAAACAAATCAAGAAAATATTACAACAACAAAAACAGTGCTGACAAAAATACCATATAGAACTGAAAAAATTCAACTATCTTGGGTAAAGAACTGGCAGAGTTCAGCTAAAATCTAATCAGCAATATTCTACAGGGAAAATGGAAGGCTACTCAAATTTATTTTTTAATCATTTCTTTGTTTCTGTCTTTCTTCAAGGCAGAATATGCTTAAGCTCATCCTGGGATTGTTCCTGTATAATTTTAGAATGATGGAATGAATCAGAGAATTGCATAAACTTCATGGTGAATTCACCATCTGCTCATGTCCTCTGAATATTTTCCATGACTGAACTCACTTAATAAGTGACACTGAAGGCATTGTTGAGTAGAAAGAAACAATGAGAATATAAAATAAAGGAAACACTCAAACATCAAAACTGTTGCTAGTTTAAAAGCCCATGCTGCAAACTTGCATTGGGTACCCAAAGAACTTTCTCTTATTTTCAGACCTTCTTACTGTGATGAAAATCTTTGGCAACACATTGGCATCAGATTTATCTTCAGCACTAATGGCTACTAGAATTACACAACAGCAATAATTTAAAAAAGTCTTTCCTGGAGTAATGCTCTCATTGATGGAACTGGCCAGGGCATCCATAAGGGAAGCTTCCATTGCACAGACCCAAAGTTAAATTTTAGTTCAAATGCTGACTTGGACAGTGATTTCCATGACACTCACCAGTTTTCACATTCTCCACTTTGCACATGCCCAACCTAATCAAATACATCTCACAAGACTTTTGTCCATTTATTCTGTGCAGAAATTCATGAGAACTCTACATTCTCCATTCCCTCCCATCCTTTGTAAAATATTCTCTTCTAGGCAAAAAGTGTCATTGAAGATCCTTGAGCATTTCAGAAAAGCAATGTTTTTGATAACTTAAAAAGTATTCCAAAGTAGATTTTGATGCCTCAGTAAATTATCTGGGTTGCTGTGAGTCGTATAGACAATTAATTCATATAAGATATATTAAAATTAGAAAAAAATAGAATATATTTTAAATCTATATAACTGTCATATAACTTTTATCCATTAAGGTTTTCATTGTTTCTATCATGTTCATGTAAGTTAACTCTTAATAAGATGCAGCCCAAATCCAGCCTATTTAGTTCTCCAGTTTTGACAGCTTTAACCAATTTTTTTTAAATGAAGCACTTATGTAAACTCTGCTTCAATAAAGAGGTATCTTTAGGCTAGGCATGTATAGAGTATAGTTCTTGATATATTGGTTCAAACAGAAAAGGAAAGAGTTGACACACAAAATCCTTCAGTGCTGCATAGACTATGGGTCAGCAAACTAAGTCCCATGGGACAAAACCAAGCCATCATCTTATTTGTAAACAGTTTTATTGGAATGCAGCCATGCCTAACATTTACATATTGTTTATAGCTGCTTTTGTGCTGTAAAGGCAGAGTTGAGCAGTTGTGGCAGGAACATCGTGCCCTGTAAAATCTAAAATATTTGCTATCTAGCCCTTTGCAGAAAATGATTGCCAACTCCTGGCATAGACTATCAAAGTGAAGGGATTGTAGAAATAATTCACTCCCTTTATATTCTGGAGGGGGAAGAACTGAGGCCTAGAAGGAGTACCTGACTTCCCCAAAGTCACAAAGCTAATTGCTAATTTCACAAAGGGCAGTATTTCACCTTGTCTTATAGCTCAGTAATACTTCACTGTATATATGTACCACAGCTTCTGTAGCCAACCATCTATCATAGGACACTTCGGTTGCTTCCATGTCCTGGCTACTGTGAATCATGCTGCTGTGAACATTGGTGTGCATATATCTTTTTGGATAAATGTTTTCAGGTCTTTGGGGTAAATACCCAGTAGAGGGATTAGATTATTAGATCATATAGTAGATCAATTCTTAGTTTTTTGAGGAACCTCCATACTGTTTTGCATAGTGGCTGTACCAATTTATAGACCCATCAGCAGTATGTGAGGGTTCCTTTTTCTCTGCATCCTCTCTTACACTTGTTATTACTTGTCCTGTTGATAACAGCGATTCTAACATGTGTGAGATGGTCTCATTGTGGTTTTGACTTGCATTTCCCTAATAGCTAGGGATGTTGAGTATCTTTTCATATGTTTGTTGGCCATTTGTATGTCTTCTTGGGAGAAGTGTCTGTTCAGGTCTTCTGCTCATTTTTTAATTGGATTGTTTGTATTTTTGTTGTTATGAGTTGTATGAGTTCTTTGTATATTTTGGACATTAGGCCCTAATCGGAGGTGTTGTTTACAAATATATTTTCTCATTTGGATGGTTGCCTCTTTGCTTTGTTGATGGTTTCCTTTGCTGTGCAGAAACTTTTTAGTTTGATCTAGTCCAATGCGTTTATTTTTGCTTTTACTTCCCTTGCCTTTGAGGTCAAATTCATAAAATCCTCTCTAAGTTCAGGTCCATGAGTTTAGTACCTATGTTCTCTTCTATGCAATTTATTGTTTCATGTCTTATATTCAGGTCCTTAATCTATTTTGCGTTAATTTTGGTGTATTTACCCCAGTAATTTTAATTAAAAATGCCTACACAAGTGGAGAAGTATAAGCATAGGAAAGTTCTGGAAGAGTACACAGTAAAACTGCTGGTAATTGTAAAATTTAGACAGTAAGGCTAAAGTTGCATTGTGAGAAAGAGAGTAATGTTCTATCATTTGCCATTTTTAGCATGTGTATATGTTCTTTTAATACATTTTAAAATCAGTGAAAACAAAGAGCTACACATTATTAAAAATTAAACTTTGTGAACAGACTATTGACAAGAGAGGAACTATAAAGAATCACTGAATATTTAAAAGAAAAAATTAAGTTTACTAAGTGGTTCAAATAAAAACATTTTACTATATTTGCCCATCAAAATGGAAAATTTTAAAGTATTAATTAAAAGTAAATATAAGTTGCTGTGGAAATCTTGGGCTGTGTAACATAAATTTGCTAATTGCTAACAGAGCCTTATCTCTAAATAAGGATGAATACCTAACTCAGAGTTTTTTTGAGTAATACATGAGATAAACATGTATATTAATGGGCTCACAGTAAAGTGTTAATAAATAGTAACTATATTATTGTGTGATGATTATGTTATAGAGAAATCGGTACCTTTGAATCCTACTGGTAAAAGTATAAGGTCATAGAATCTTTTAATAGATAACTGGCAATATTTTTCAAGAGCTTGACCTGGTAATTTCACTTTTGGTAACTTATTAAGGGAATAATTGGAGATATGCACCAAGATTTATGTGCAATATTGCTAATAACTGTATTATCTATAAGCACAAAAACATGGGAATAATCTAAATGCTAGGCAGAAGAGACTGGTCAAATAAGATAAGACATATACATATAATCCAATTCTGTGTAGGTATTACAAATCATATTTTTGAAGCCTATCTCATGACATGAGGAAATTATAAAAAATAATGTAAATTACCAAAGGAAAGATACAGAATTCCACATATATCATGACTCTCATTTTGTTTTTTAAAAAATAAAGATAAAAAATAATATAATAAAATATAAGCAATGGCTATATTTTGTGATCTTTAGTTCTTTAGCTCTTTTTCTGTATATTTTCAAATGTTTCTAAAAATAATACATATTTTTGCGATGATCATGTTTTTTTAATTTGGCATTTAGTATAATATACATACAGAAAAGTGAACACATGATGAGTGTTTATTGTGGATTTTCAGAAACTGAATGCACCATGTTACTTGTACAATAATCAAGAATCAGACATCTCCAGTCTCTTTCTACCTTTACCTTGAGGTCTTTCTCATTCACTAACCACACCTCACCCTCTGCCAGAATTACCATTTTCCTGACTTCTAACAGCTTACATCTGTTGGACTTCTTTTTGCAGTTTACATAAATAGAATCATATAATATCTACTCTTTGTGTTTGACTTCTTTTGCTAAACAATTTAAACTTAATGTTTTATTTATATTCCAATACCCTCAAAAGAAAAATTCAAGTTGAATATAGCAATTGATCCTCCTTGTGTGATGCAATGTCCTTTGTAAATGAATAGTTCTCCCCACAGCTATTTTTTTCTGAGTTGTCAGTATCCTTTAAATTCTAGAAAACTTCTGCAGAGCATTACAAGTTGATAAATTAAAATAATAAAAATGACAATGAAATAATAATAGTAATAATATGTAAATCATAAAATCTTAAAGAGGAAAAAGTATATGAAATTTCTTTTAAACTTGTGAATTAGAGTCTAAGATAAATTGGTTGAGAATTAATTATTTTATTTAGTAACTATCATGTGCATACACCTATTATACACAGACACCTATTATATGCTAGGCGTTTATATTATATGTTGTCTCATTATTTAAACTTCACAATAAGCCTATGAAGTAGATGCTATTATTACCACAGTACAGATATAAAAACTGGGGCTCTGCAAGGCTTTCTGCCCAAGACTGCTCAAATAATAAGGGGAACCAGTATTGTAACCTAGGTTTGTCTGATTTCAAAGTTGAGCCTCTTTCTATTATGATGCATATGTATTGCTAGTTATGTCAGAAAATTGTGTTTTTCTTCCACTTCCTTTTGAATTCCCATAGTAGCACATGATTTAAATTCAGGGTGGGAATAGCCTAGGGAACTCACAGCAGTAACAAAGGACAGATTACTTTAAGGCCTGCTTATTCTTGCCTGTTTTACTTGTATCAGCAACACTTATATAATATTCCTTACAACCCGACAATGTAACATTAGAATTCAATGGAATTCAGGCATAGGTTTTCAGCTAGGTTTAGGGAGAAAAAAAGAGCAAGGGGAAACAATGAGTTAATAATGTTCGAAATTGTTGCAAGGATTACTCATTTCATCAGAAACTCCCTTGTAGTGCTCATCACATTTTTTTCTGATTCTGACATTCTTGCCTGCCTTTCTCATTTTTGCATTTTTTCCAGGGTATTTCTTTTATGCAACAGTCTTCAATACTTCTACATTGCAATTTTGTTTGCTTATCATTTTAGGTTATTATCTCCACTTTTTCCAATTCTTTCCTCCATTCTTAACTGATATTTCTGTTTGAGAAGTTAGTGTTGACTTTCTTTCCTTGACCTTTCTTTCACTGTCGGTCATATTTCTTTCCAGATTCTGCGATGTTCTCTTACATGAAAATTAGTTTTTTTTTCATTTAAATCTTTTTATTAATGTGTAGTTGGCATTCAATATTATGAGTTTCAGGTGTATAACATAGTGATTCAACATTTATGTAACTTACGAAGTGATCATCATAAGTCTAGTAACCATCCGTCACCATACAAAGTTATTATTATATTACTGACTATATTCCTTGTCCTGTACTTTACATCCCCATGGCTTACTGATTTTATAACTGGAAGTTTGCACCTTATTCCCCTTCACCTTTGACCCAACCCACCAACTCCTCTCCTCTGAACTTTAGTTCATTGTCTGTATCTATGAGTCTCTTTGTGTTTTGTTTAATTTGTTTAGATTCTACATGTAAGTGAAATCATATAGTATATATCTTTCTCTGTCTGACTTATTCCACTTAGCATAATACTCTCTAGCTCCATCTATTTCATCCCAAATGGCAAGATTTCATTCATTTTTTTATTGCTGAAAAATAGTTCACTGAATTATATATATAATCTAACATCTTTATCTATTGATAGACACTTATATTGCTTCCATTTCTTGGATATTTTGAATAATGCTGGAAATAAACATAGGAGTGCATATACTTTTTGAAATTAGTGTTTTTGTTGTCTTTGGATCAATACCAAGAATGGAACTGCTAGGTCATATGGTGGTTTTATAACCCAGAAATTTTAATTTTATGAGTGACAACAGTCATTCTGACAAGTGTGAGGTGAGATTTCATTATAGTTTTGATTTACATTTCCCTGATGATTAATGTAGATGAGCATCTCTTCATATGTCTGTTGGCCATCTCTATCTCTTCTTTGGAGAAATGTCTATTGAGGTACTATGCACATTTTTAATTGAATGTTTTTTAAGTCTGAGTTGTATGGGTTCCTTATATATTTTGGACATTAACCCCTTACCGGATATATCATTTGTAATTATCTTCTCTCATTCAGTGGGTTTTCTTTACATTTTGTTGATGGTTTTCTTTGCTGTGCTAAAGCTTTTTAGTTTGATGTAGTCCTTTTTGTCTATGTTTGCTTTTCTTGCCCTTACCCAAGGAAATATACCCCAAAAGATATTTCTAAGACTGATGTCAAAGAGTTTACTTCCTATGTTTTCTTCTAGGAGTTTTATGGTTTCAGGCCTTGTGTTTAAGTCCAGTCCATTTTGAGTTTCTTTTTGTATGTAGTGTGAGAGAGTGGTCCAATTTCATTTTTTGCATGTCTAGTTTTCCCAATACCACTTATTGAATAGACTGTCGTTTTCCCATTGTATGTTTATTTTGGGGTTCTCTAGTTTCATTGATTTATTTGTCTGTTTTTCAGTACCATATTGTTTTGATAACTACAGCTTTGTAGTGTACTTTGAAATCAGGAAGCTGATACTTCCAAAGTTTTTCTTTCCTCAAGACTTTTTGGCTACTTGGGGTCTTCCATGATTCCATATAAATTTTAGGATTGTTCTAGCTCTTAGTAAAATACCATTGGTATTTTAATAGGGATGGCCTTGAATATGCAGATTGCTTTGGGTAGTATGGACATTTTAATTATATCAATCCTACCAACCCCTGAACATGAGATGGCCTTCCATTACTTGTGTCCTTTTCAATTTTTTTCATTGATGTCTTATAGTGTTCTTAGTACATGTCTTTTACCTCTGTGGTTAAATTTATCCCTATGTATTTCATTCATTTTTATGCTAATGTAAATGAGATTGTTTTAATTTCTTCTTCTAATCACTCATTATTAGTGTACATAAACACAAAAGAATAGATTTTGTATCCTATATCTTTACTGAATTTATTTATTAGTTTAATAGTTTCTTGGTGGAGTCTTTAGGGTTTTCTACATATACAATCATGTTACCTGCAAATAATGAGTTTTACTTCTTCCTTTCCAATTTGGATGCCTTTTATTTCTCTTTCTTGTCCGCTTGCTATAGTTAGGACTTCCAATATTACATTAAATAAAAGCGGTGAGAGTGGGCATCCTTTTCTTGTTCCTGATCTTAGAGAAAAATCTTTTAGCTTTAAATTGAAAAATCATAAAAGATGGGGAAGTCAGTGAAGGGGAATAAGAAGTTCAAACTTCCAGGTATAAAACAAGTCACGAGGATGTGGTATATAGCATAGGGAATATAGTCAATAATATTGTGGTGGCATTGTATGGTATCAGATGGTTGCTGGACTTATCACGGTGATCACTTCTTTAGGTATACAAATATTGAATAACTATGGTGTATACCTGAAATATAATATTGCATGTTAGCTATATTTTAATAAAAATGTTTCAAAAAAACTTTCAGATTTTCACCATTGAATATGATGTTAGCTGTGTGTTTTTCATATATAGCCTTTAATATGTTGAGGTATGTTCCCTTTATACCCACTTTGTGGAGAGTTTTTATAATAAATAAATTTTGAATTCTGTAAAGTATTTTTTCTGCTTCTATTGAGATGACACGATTTTTATCCTTGGTTTTGTTGATGTGGTATATACAGGTCTCCTTGGAAGATATCCAACTTGATTATGGTATATAATCCTTTTAATTTATTGTTAATTTTGGTTTGCTAAATATTTTGTTGAGAATTAATGGATCTATCTTCATCAGGGATATTAGCCTGTAATTTTCATTTTTTATTATCTGTCTGGTTTTGGTATGAGGGCAACAATGGCTTCATAGAATCAGTTTGGAAATGTTCCTTCCTCTTCATTTTTTTGGAATAGTTTGAAAAAGATAGCTATTAATTCTTTTTAAAATATTTGGTGGAATTCACCTGTGAAGCCATCTAGTCCTGGACTCTTTATTGGAAGTTTTTTTGATTATTGATTTAATTTTATTGCTTGTAATCAATCTGTTCAGATTTGCTATTTCTTCCTGGTTTAGTCATGGAAGGTGATATGTTTCTATAAATGTATCCATTTCTTCTAGATTGTTAAATTTGTTAGCATATAATTGTATGGCTATTGATTTCTGCCTTTATGTGTTTTCATATTTGCCTTATATATCTAGGTACTCATATGTTGGGTGTACAGATATTTATTATTGTAATATCCTCTTCTTCAGTTGACCCCTTTATCATCATGTAATGAGCTCCTTTGTCTTTTATTATTGTCTTTGTTTTATAGTCTATATTGTCTGATATAACTATTGCTACCACAGCTTTCTTTCTCGTTTCTATTTTCATAGAATATCTTCTTGCATTCCTCAGTTTCAGGCTGTGACTTTTGATCTGAATTATGTCTCTTGTAGGTAGCTCTTAGATGGGTTTTATTTATCTATCCATTCATCCGCCTTATATCTTTTGATTAGATCATTTACTCATGATACTTAACAATCTGTCTTTTACATATAGTCTTCTAAATGTGAAATGTTCCTTGCTTGTCTAAAACTGGGAAACAGTACTGGCCCAATTTACCCAAACAGCATTATCACCAGTGAAAACACACCCATTGTATAAGGAAGACAGCACAGCTTATTTGCAATATTTTATTATTATATTAATAGGCAGTATCAATATTTTTTTAATTTGGGAAATTTAATTTCTTTCTGGAGAGTTATATAATATGCAATAAAATGAGATGGATGGTTATCATGTATATCAAAGATCTATAAGTAGTGGATCCCAGATATGTGTACTAGATGAGCATAAGATGAAAACTACAAACCTAGAGCAGAGTTTCTCAGTTTGGTCCAGGGACCTCTTGCATCAGAATCACTAGGCATTGCAGGGTAAACATACAGAGTTCTAAACTGTGAAATTAGAATGCTGTTATAGGCTTAATCTCCATGATTAAGGAGCTCTCTAAAGTACACAGCAGAGTGTCTCAAACTTGGTACTACTGTCATTCTAGACCTGATAATTGTTGTGGGGAGCTACATTATGCATCATTCTTGGCCTCTATTCATTAGATTCCAGTAGCAAACTCCCTCTCTCTCTCTGTGGAAATCAAACATGTCCCGGCGTCTGGCAAAATCATCCTCAGCTGATAACTACTTCTTTAGAGCAAAAATTTCTAAGGTTAAGTAATTAAAACAGTCTTTGGAAGCAAGTGATTAATGAAATGATGAGTTTTCTTTGTAAATTGAATAAACCCAGGGAACTCTCAATAAAGTATCATGGGGGAGGGGGAGAAAGAGAGAGAGGGAGAAAGGAAAAAGAAGAAGAGGAGGAAGAGGAGGCAGAAAAAGAAGGAGGAGGAGAGAGATTGAGAGGGAAGGGGAGGGATGAAGAGAGCGGGGGAGAGAGAAGAAGAGAACCAAGGCAATGGCAAATGTACCAACTTCCAATATTCAGCAAAAATGTATTGTATTCCTACTAAAAGAATACTGCTTTCCTTCCTAAATTATTTTATAATTTCCAAGGTTTAGCCTTAAAGGACTACTTCCTAATGGGAGTGTAGAAAGGTACAATGTAACTGACCCAGAGAGAGTTCCATCTTAATCTCATGGTTCTTTCACATCAATGAACTGCTCTAATTTGAAGACAAGATCATGATATGCAGGTAGAATTCTTAACTGTGACCATTTTGCTGGCACATGTCCAGACCATAGCCAGGCACATGCACTAAGAGAGCTGGACTTTGGATACGGTGAAGACTAAATGTGTTAATACATTTAAAGTGCTCAGCACAGTGCCTGGCTCATAGTAAGTACTCAATAAATGCTGGTTATTGCTTAGTTATTCAAAAAGTGGTATTTGTCAGCTTTCTTCTCTTATTCACTAGACTAGGTCACAGCCAGGATAATTGCACTGAACCCTCGAGTAGGCCTTATGGCACAGAAAGAAACAGAACAAGTTAGTCTGCAATGGACCCAGAAGAATTTCCATATATGTTTAAGAGCACAGACTCCCCCCACACCCACCAGAGAATGCTGAACTGTTTCTCTCTTTATGCCTGCAAGCTAAAAGCTTAATCAGTATAAAAAGCAGTGAGCCCACAAGTGTGCATGAGTTGTGGTCGTGGCAGCCTGTAAGAAATGAGAAATCGAATTCTATCTGGTTCCTCATTTCATCAATGTCATGTTCAGGTATGCTTTTGTGGGAAGCAGGAATTCCTCAGACTTCCTGGGCCACTGACTTGCAGCCTTGGCCTTTTATATATCTTATGTACTGCCTGTTCGCGTGTTCTGTAGTAATCCTATGTAAAGTTAATATGAACCACACTTGAGTTGTCTTTATCATGAATCTTTGAATCTTCAGCCTTTGTAGTCTGGCCTAGCCCACCCTGTGTACCTACTGTTCTTGAGTTCTTAAAATAACTTGTCCTTGGACTACCTGAATGAGGCAAATAACTTAATATGTTAGCTAACAAATATTTTTGTTGTTTGTTATGCATTGCTTAGTTTGTTAGCCCCTTTCATTTGTTTGCTTATTTGTTTGTGTATGAAGTAAAGGTGGAGGTAGAATTTTTACCTTAATAAATAAATTATTTAATTGTCTTCAGAGTAGTCACTGGTGTCATTGGTTGCCTATTGCTATGATGGAAAAATGGAGATGACCTCAGTTCTATAACATAATTTATTTTAATTAAATTATTTTGTTTTTTTTTTCTCCCTGGAATAACTAATTACCCATATGGTCAGCCTGATTGTTTCCCCTGGGTCAGACTAGCAAAACCAGAAGGTCTTCCTAGACTGCCTGCATTTTGACTTCTTGATTTATCAGAAACTAGAGGTCCAGCTTGTCCTATAATTCTACTTTGCTTCCATAATAACTGTCTTAAACCTCTAAGTCATTTGACTACTAGTTATCTTTTCTTGTCACCAGCAGCTCTTAAATCAATCCTATCAAAACATACTTTTAGTGACAAAAAGCAAATCTAATGTGTTTTCCAGTTGATCTGATAAAACCAGTCATATGTAGGTATATAAATGACTGGCAGGGTTTAATGTATTAGCCTTCCCAAGATTAACAACAAGAACAAGAACAATAACAACAACAAAAGTATTTCAGTGTTAATTTTGGGGAATTGTTTAACAGATGACTACCTCTGTCTCTATAAAGTAATCAATTCAGAATACATTTTCTATATCATGGAGGACTCTTCATCAATAGATAAGATTTTAACATTAGTTTTCCCACATAGCCAAGTGAGTTTGATTCTAGATTTAGTTTAACTATATCTCCATCTCCCCAGGGTCTAATGAGCAGACAGTCCCAGTAGACTGTCTGCATGTTGACTTCCTGGTTCCTTGGAAATCTGCAACCTGGAGTGTCCTGCCATCACACTTTCCCACCACCATAAGAATGTGGCTGATCCCTTGGCCTCCACAAGCCACAAGAATATATAAGTGATGAGAGACTTGGACACTCACTTTACTTTGGAGGCCTGATATATCTAGCACCAATCTGATTTTCTTTGATGGGGGAGGAAAAACAAACAGATAAAAGCCAGAGAGAGAGGGACAGAGAGAGAATTAAGGCAGATGCCGTTAAGTTGTCTCTAGGGAGGAAGAGCTTAGAGAGCTTGAAGATGCTAGGAGAAAAGAGAGCTTAATAATGGCTATAGGTCTGTGGCTTCCTTTTATTAAAAAAAATGTATGCTCATTACTATATGCTACAGTTTCTCACTAGCAACAGCTTCTCATTGGTAACTATTATACCAAGCAACTATTCCTGCAGATTTGCTACCATTTCTTTCCCTGGCAGCAGTATAAGAGAGAGGGAGATTCTCCTTGGTTCTTAAGCTAGTCACCTTCTGACTCTCCTGGCCTTTAACCTCAGAACAGTATGCCCAACTTTGCCCACTTAGATTTTTGTGTCCTATAAACCCTGCGGTGATCTGTCCTACCACTATGCCCCAGCCTAAGCTAAGTTCAGGAAGGTTGGAGCCTACACTAAGGTTTCCATTCTCAGTAATATTGACATTTATAGCCACATAATTCTTTGCTCTTGGGGGCTGTGTTGTGCAATGTAACATATTTAGCAACATCCTAGGCCTTAATCCATTAATACCAGTAGCACTCACCATCACCCCCATGAGGTATAACAACCTCAAAATGTCTCCAGATATTGACAATTGTCCACTGTGGTGCAAAATCACTCCCAGATTGAGAATCCCTGGCCTACATTGATGAGAAGACAACAGAGTTGTGGTGAGAGAACTAGGTACAGAGCAGAGGATCTCCTGTTCTTCCCACTCAGAGAGAGGAAGAGGCTGAGGTGTGGCTACGGCTTTCTTGAGTATTTGGCCCCCACAAAACACAGATATGACACAAAGGGGAAGCTACTGCTAAACCTGGAGAAATATTGAATGGTTCCTCTGATCATTCCATGTTTCCCAGTTAATTTCTGCCCATCCATCAAAACCATAAAATATTTTTCCAATGTGGTAATACAGCAAACAATGGCATTGCTACATTAAGTTCATTTCTGTTGATAATTTGTATTATCTCATTTTAGGCAAAACAGGTACATGCCTAGGTATGAATGAGCTATAAAGCCTATTTTTAAATATATATATATATATATATATATATATATATATAATATACATATATATATTATTACATATAACATATATATAATTTTTAAAGTACAGTTGACATACAATCATATTAGTTTTGTGTGTACAAGGTAGTGATTAGACATTTATAAAACTTATGAAGAAAGGCTATAGCAAGAGACAAGAAGGACCCAGCAATTCCACTTCTAGGTATTTACCCAAAGAAATCCAAAATAACAGTTCAAAAGGACATATGCATACATATGTTCACTGCAGCATTATTTACAATAGCCAAGTTATGTAGGCAGCCTAAGTGTTCATCAGTAGATAAACGGATAAAGAAAAAGTGGTACACACATACAATGGAATATTACTCGGCCATAAAAAAGAATCAAAACTTACCATCTGCAACATGTATAGACCTAGAAGGTATTAAGCTAAGTGAAATAAGTCAGACAGAGAAAGACAAATACCATATGATTTCATTTATATGTAGAATCTAAAAAACAAAATATACGAACAAACAAAACAGAAGCAAATTCATAGATACAGAGAACAAACTGATAGTTGACAGATAGTAGGATTTGGGAAATTGCATGAAAAGAGAAGGGATTAAGAAATACAAATTGGTAGTTTCAAAATAGTTATAAGGATATAAATTACAGCATAGGGAATATAGTCAATAACGTTGTAATAAATATAGTGTCATATGGGTACAGAAATATTGGGGCAATCACTTCGTATGAGGCCTATTTTTAATATGACTAAGTCAGATATTGTCTGTTGAGCATCTCTGTGTAGAACCCTACTGGAGCTTTGGTGTCTCCCAACATCTTGCAGAGGGAAAAAGACAAATGGGTTGGGGTAGCAGGCCTCTCCTTGTGCCTTTTAGTATCACCTCTGCTCCCTCTGCAGCCCTGTTCTCTCATGGATCCCAGACCACGATTCTAGGTCCTTTTAAAACATCCAGTATTCTAATTATTTCTAGGGAAAAAAAAGTCAGAGGGTGACATAGAGGAGTTTCTTCAGGGAAGTCCTATCATTATAGAACCTTGATTTACATTATAGCTCCTTTTTTTTTAATTGTGTTACCCTAAATAAGTCTCTTACTTTTTTGTGAGTTTAATATGCTCATCTGCTAAATGTATATGATTATACATATCTGCATTATCTATGTCACAGGGTTTCCATAAACAGCAAATAAAATTCTTGTAAGTGGCAAAGCACTAAGCAATTTTAAGGTATTTTGATTATTCTAAGGCATTCTGACTGGTGTAGGGAGTGTAAGAATATAAAATGCATGTCTGAGAAAAGCTTGTCCTTTTTGTGAATACCTCTAAATACAGGAGGGGTTCTGATTTTACCTTGAGATGCTGGGATCATCTTGATCATGTGATATCTTTTTAGATTATTCTAAACATTATAAAATGTGGTAATTGATAGATCATCTAATCCAGTCCTTTACAAAAGAGACAAATGAAACTCATGGATGTCAAATAATATCTTTAAGATTACACAATTAATTAGTGGCAGATGCAGTTAAGGAACCCAGTCCAGTGTGCTTTCTACCAAGGTCAAGTCCGGTTTTATCATCTTGAGTTACTTGCTGGTGTTCTACAAAAAAAAAAAAAAAAAAAAAAAAGAATGGGAAATATATGGTTTCTAAATATAATCACCTGTTGGGAGTATAGAGAAGGCTAAGCACTTGATTCAATTCCTTTGGCTTGGATCAGTTCCTGTGATGTTTTAGATAGCATTTTATATAGATTTTTAGATAGCATTACTTCTAATCTAGTAGATGGGGATTGACTTTAAAGCCTTGTAAACATCCTTCCTGGTTTTCTTCTTTAGGATTAAGTGGGGTTTGGGCAGTGGTGAGTTCACTCTCCATAATTTAGAGGGACTAAATATTCATTTAATCTTCGTTCTCCTTCCAGTTTCTCAAGTGATCTTGAATCATGCTTTGTTACAATCTCTTTGTGAGTCATGAAAGAATGTCACTACTGTATATGCAAACTGAGACCTTACTTGATATCTTATCAATTCTCAGTTCTAAATTAAGTTAAATGTTATTGCTGTCTCCAATTCAAAGATGAGTAAACTGAGGTTTAGGAAGTCTAAGTCAACTCCCAAGTTCACATAGCTAAGAAATAATAGAGTCAGGCTTCAAACCCAGATATCCCTGACTCTAGAACCTGATAGATGATATAGATAGATGATGGATTGATAAATAGATAGACGATAGATGAGAGAGAGAGAGAGAGAGAGAGAGAGAGAGAGAGAAAGAGAGAAATGATAGATACAGAAATAGATACAGAGTTAGATATAGAGATATATTAATGTGGAGATATACATATAAACATAATATATTCTAAGTGTAACAATGTAAAGTCTACAAGGACCTGGAAAGGTAACAAGAAAAAAAGGTATGGTAATCCAAGCAAGAGCATATAAAAGGGCACAGAGGCCCAAAAGTACTCTGAGTTTTTGGAACAGCAAGGAAATTAAGAAGGTAGAGTAGAATGGTGAGTTCTAGAGTCAGACTGCTTGAACTTGACTTTTGGGAGCCATTCTTGCCGAATGCCCTACAGCTGAATGCCATACAGCTGGAGGCCCTACAGACCAGGTTAAAGTTGCTTGCAAACTAGAAGTCTGCAGAGCAGGTGGGCTCCGTGCAGATGGAGGAAGTTTGGCTTGGTGGAAAACGGGTGAGAAAGTTATGTAAATGTCAAACAATTGTTTACAGGTGTGTGGGTTTTGTTTTTCATGCATTGTCAAGGGTATAAATATGCAGTGTTAAATAAACTTGGGGCCACAATAATCACTGTGAGTCCTCCCGACTCTATCTTTTGTTTCTCTCTTTATCTCTCTTTTCCTATCTTTCTCAATCCTCACTCCTCCTCTCGGGAATTGTTCGATCTCAGCTGGCGGGCTCTGGCACTTGACCCAAGGCTCTATCATTCACCAATAGTACATTGGACAAACTGTTTAGCCACTTTGAGTCTTAGTTTGCCTATATGTAACATCATGATCATGATCATGATCATCATCATATACTATTATTACTATTACTATTATTATTATTATTATTATTATTATTATGTGCTCATGAGGTTTGTTGTTAGAGAGTCTAGACTGCATATTAGAATCTACCAGGGTCCATTTAAAAAATATCTATGCTCTTATCCTCTCCATAACTACTAGTCTGTTTCTGTTTTGTTTTGTCTGTTCATTTGTTTAGTTTTTTTTTAAGATTCCACATATAAGGGAAATCATACAGTATTTGTCTTTGACTTATTTCACTTAGCGTAATGCCCTCTAGGTTGCTAGACTTATCAGGGTGATCATATCATAAAGTATATAAATTTTGAATCACTATGCTATATACCTAAGACTAATATAATATTGTATGCCAACAACACTTAGTACTTTTTTTAATTTAAAAAAATACTTATGTTATTGCTTTTGGCTCAGAGAGCCTGATTTAATCGGTCTAGGGTAGCTTTCCTTACTATTCTAAAATAGAATCTATAAATTACTTATATATATGATTTCCAAAAAAATCAATACAATATTTTTAAAAAGGTAATTTGTTTTTAAAATATATTTCAATATGTAAATGCTCAGGCATGACTACACTAGTAAATAAAAAATGACATCACAATAGCCTTTCAGAGAAGCATGGCTACTGACAAGAACTATAGTTCTAAGTAAATTCTCTGTGTTCATATTCACTAGATCCCAGCCTCTCAGATATATTCAAGAACTTGAGACGAGGAATTATCCTTATTCTCAACTACATCATCAGTTTTTCCTCTTTAATGTATTATTTTCATCAGAAAAAAGGCATTTCTTCTATCTCAAAGGAAAACAAAAACAAACAAACAAAAAACCCTCTATTAAACCCATGGTACCATTTCTCTTGCATCTGTAACAGATAATTTCCTAAAAAGAGCTTTCTATACTTACCGTTTCCAAGTCTTCTCTTTCATTTCTCTTTTGAAACTCACTTTCCACTCCCTAGAAAATGTACTTTTCAAGATTACTGAACCTATTGTTCAATTCACAGACCTCATCTTACTTCATATATTAGTATCATTTGAACCATTCGTTTACCCATTCTTCACTTGGCTTTAAAGACACTATACTCTTCTGGATTTTCTCCTTCCTCTTCAGCTATGAATAACAAAATGATGATAACTACATATCTAGAAATAATAAATTTAAATGTAAATGGATTAAATTATTCAATCAAAAGATAGGGTGGCTAAAGGGATAAGAAAACAAGACCCTTACATATGCTGCCCCAAAGAGATTCACTTCAGACTGAAAGACATATAAGGTCTAAAAGTAAAGGAATGAAAAAAGATGTTTCATGAATATAGAAATAAAAAAGACAGCTGGAGTAGCAATACTTAGGCCAGACAAAATAGACTTTAAAACAAAGTCTATAACAAGAGACAAAGACACAGTTATCCCACTTCTGGGTATTTATCTGGAGAAACCCAAAACATTACCTTGAAAGGACATGTGAATCCATATGTTCATTGCAATATTATTTACAGTAGCCAAGATATGGAGGTTTCCTGGGTGTCTATCAATGGTTGAATGGATAAAAAAGAGAAATACACACACACACACACACACACACACACACAGACACACACACAGATACACACACACATACATACACACACATATATACATATATGTATGAATATACATGTATACACATATATACATATATATAATTATTCAGCCATAAAAAAAGAATGAAATTTTACCATCTGCAAAAACATGGATGGACCTAGAGGGTATTGTGCTGAGTGGAGTAAGTCAGACAGATGAAAGACAAATTGTATATGTGGAATCTAGAGAACAGGATAAACAAACAACAGAAAAAAGCTCATAGATACAAAGAGCATTTTGACAGCTGTCAGATTGGAAGATGTGGGTTGGATGAAGTAGGGAGGGAATTAAAAGGTACAAATTGGTAGTACAAAATAATCATGGGAAATATAGTCAATAATATTATAATAATTATGTATTGTGTCAGATAGGTACTAGATTTATTGGAGTTATTACTTTATAAGTTATATAAATGCTTAATCACTGTGCTGTACACCTGAAACTAATAATACTGTATGTCAACTATAATTGAAAAAATAAAAATATAAAAATTTTTTTAAAACCCTTAAATCGTACCTTGAACATAGTAAATAAATGTGAATTAATAGAATCATTAGCAACAGTTTTATTAGTGTATCTAGACCATGGAGTATATGTGTAGGATGGGCAAATAATTTTAAATAGAGGAAATACATAATAAAATTTGATCTTTAGAAATGATAACTTTTATTGAATATTCATCTCATTTAATCTTTGATGCAACACTATGAGATAGATCATCTTACACTAATTAACAGATGAGAAAACTCAGATCCAGAAGGGTAAGGGTTAGTGGCAGAGACAGGATTTTAATTCCAGAAGTTTGACTCCAGAATCCTTGTGTTTAACTACCTCATGTTTTATTATCCCTGAAATGTAACTTGTGTACCAGTTTGAAAGATATATATTTGATGACAGAGCAAGAGAGAGAAGCCTGATTTTGAAATTATACTTAACAGAGAACTTAGTTATTCATTCTTTTGAACAGGCTGTGCTAAGAACTAAGAATATACAGATGAATAGAGCACATTTGCAATCCTTCTGGCCCACAGTTTAGCAGGGGAAGCAAAAACATAAATAATTTGTAATGAACCATGCAATAAACACTGTTCTAGTCATACGTTTGGGGATCTCTGGAAATATAGAGAAAGAAGAACTCATCTAGTTCCCAGATAAGTCAAGATGAGTTTTCTAGAGAAAATGGCATTTTAAACTGCCTTTTAGGGATAATTAGAAGTTCATATTCACCATGAAAGAAAGAGAACTCAAAGCAAAAGATCGACAGCATAGGCAAGTAATGGAAGTAATAAAGAGCATGGCCGGCCCAAAAACTTAAAGGAATTCAACTTCGTTAAATAACAAGGTTTTCTGGGGGAGGTGGGAAAGCAGCTGATGAAGGCATAAAGTAATGTGAGGGCACAAATCATAAAGGAAAAAAATATTTTTTAAGATTTTGAACTTTTTGTGAAGAACATAAGTCAATGAAAGAATTTACATTGGAAAATAATACCATCAGATTTCCAATTTTGAAAGGTCCTACTGGATTTGCTGTAGTGTTTATTTTGGAAGAAAGCATGTCCAGGCATGCAGGACCACTAAAAAGACTTGTTCTAGCCCTGGAAAAGAAAATACAAAGTTCGGTATTGTTTCAGTAATAGATGGAAACAGATTTGAAGAATATCAAGAATGTTGCCTCAAATATGACTTGGTTACTGATTGGATATGGGAGTGAAGAGAAAAAAAAAAAGTGATGCCAACGGTCTAGGCCCTGGTCATTACATGGAAGGTATTGCCATTCCCTGTGGCTGAAATGCAGAAGGAAAAATTTAGGGACTGAGAAGGATGCATTTATTTCAGATATATTGAATTTGAAACACCCATGAGATCACTTGGTAGAGATATCCAGAAAGTAATTTTAACACTATAAAATTTATTTACATAACACTTAATCTCTATCTTAAATCAATAGTCAATATTATTGGCATCTAGGAAACACTAGGAGGAGAATGACAGAATTAGAAAACCATTTACAGCATCCAAAGAAATACTCAGTTTAGGCAGGGGTTATTAATAGGTATTAAAATCATTAGTTGAAAAGTTAATAGGAATCTGGACTTTCTTCTGGTACTCATGTATTATCCTCTCAGATTATTTTCTAGTCAAAACAGGAAAAATGTAATTTTATAGTAGACATATCAGACTATGACCATTTTAACCACAGCAAGTCCAACCCTAGCAAAACCAGATAGTACCGGCCTTCCGATATGATGTGCGGTAGCCAGAATAGTGTGCTGCTCAGATCGTCCCTTGAGAGAATCTACCGTGAGGAGTATAGTAGGCCAAGAATACCAGCTGCCATACTTTCAGAATCCGATACATGATTCATACTCAGGACATACGCACCCTGGGTTGCTTCCAACCAATACCTGAATACAACAGGCATGCTAGAGCCTACCCATTTCACTATACTGTGAGACTCCTATAATTGGCGATCTATGGTTTCTTATCACTGTGGTCTGGCCAAGATATTCTCAGAGCTGTGCTACAGTCTGAGGGTCCTCCTACCCATTCTCCCTTCTCCTTTCTTTCCTTGTGGAGAAGTCAGATCTGCATTGGGGTCTGAGATCCTCCCAGCATATTCTTGCTCCCTCTCCCCTCTATCCTTTATAGTCTTTTTTCTCAATAAATCATTTGCGCTTCTAATTCTCCTTTGACATCTGCTTCCCAGAGGACTAGAAAAGATACATAATGCAAGAGAGAGCACTCTTCCTCAAAATGTTTGTAACTAGAATCCCATTAAGACTCTATATTGAACTATGAGTTTATAGAAAATAAAAGAGATATAGGAACAGGAAAATGATACCATGAGTAAACATTCAGAACAATCTAGAAGGTGAAACAGTTTTCCTAATGTCATTAAAAAAGAGACTATTTCAGACTGTCTTAAGAAACAAAAGAACTAAATGCAATGTATGATGTATATTCCAACAAACAGGCTGTAAAAAAGATTTCAGGTAAATAAATAACAACAGAATATTAGAAAATATTAAGAAACGATTATTACTTTGTTAGCTGTCTTAATAATATTATGGTCTGTAGAAAAATCTTACTTTTTAAAGACACATATTAATGAATTAGGGTACAAAATGCCAAAATGTCTATAATGTTCTTTAAAATACTTCATAATATAAAATACTGAGGAACCAAATATGGAAAAAAAATCTCTAGGAGGTATTATCCCTAAAGTAAGGAACAAAATAAAAATGCTAACTTGTACCAACATTGTTTAAGCTTTTCTTTGAAAATTAAAGCTAATAAAATAATACTAAGAATGGTAACAACAACAGCAAACCAATTATAGTGCTTACTATGTGCCAGGAAATGTTCTAAGCATTTTGCATAAACTGACTCATTTCATCTTCAAAGCCACTTATTAGATAGATAACTATCTCAATTTTACAGAAAGCCAAGGTAAAGAGATGCAAAATGACTACTCCATTGAAGCACAACATTAAAGTGGTGAAGCCACATTGAAACACATGAGTTTTGGTTTTAATAAATAAATACATACATACATATGTGTGTTAGATGATGATGATGATGATGATGATGATGATGATGATGATGATGTCAGATAGGTAAAGATAGATATAAATAATTACTTGTGCTTGTATTTTTATATGCCCAGAAGACCTGAGAAAATTCACTGTACATTTTTTTAGGACCAATTAGAGGTTCAGTGTAGTAAAAAGAGAGTACATTTACCATAGTAAACAACAAAATATATTTAGGAATAATCCAAGTTAAATTTATATTTTCTGTAGATATAATGTATAATTTTCAATTTGTCCCCATCAAAATATCATTCACAAATAAATTGGCAAATAGATTTAAAGATATACCTGGAACAATAAGTAATGGTAACTAAGATCACTTTTATAAAGAATACTGAGAAAAACTGATCCTAACATACAACAATAGCATTAAAAAAAATAGAAGATGGAAACAAAACAAAACAGTTTAGTACTGGCACAGAGGAATAGCAAAAGGAACACATTACAGCACCTGGATTTATACTCAAAAATATGTAATTTAGTATATAATAAGATAACATTTAAAATCAACAGGAAAAATGTAAATTATTTACTTAAGTGTGTTGTGATTGCTATTTAACCATTTTGAAAAAAAACTTAAATGGTATCCTAACTCAAATAAATGCAAGATGTATCAAATGCTTTAATCTAAAATCTTAAAGATGAAGTACAAGTAAATATTGCTGATTTAAACACTAATTATCTTTAGGTAGACAGAATATATTTCTAAACATATAATGAACGTTTTAAAAGCATTAACAATGTTAATAGAGATAAATATAAAGTATAAACTCTGTAAGAAAAAAGAGTAAAATGAGTCAAAATATAAATAAAATGGGAGAGCAGTTGCCATTCCAGCAGCAAAGGGTTAATCTCCCCAATGTACAACATACCTTTTCTACTAAAGTATGACAACCTGCATAGAAAAATTGCCAAGAAATAAAATAAAAATATGGCTGAACAATTATAAAATAACAACATTATAAGGTAATTAAATATAATTCCTCATTTATCAAATAATTATTGAGTACCTTATTGTACATACTGCCTGTTTTCTCTGTTTTGAATGGTTCCTCCATTCACTTGGATGGCTCTTTCTCAAGATCAAATATGATCTAGTAATCCCACTTCTGGGTATATATCCAAAGAAAATGAAATCAGTATTTTGAAGAGATCTGTGCACCCATGTTTATTGCAACACTCTTCACAACAGCCAAGATATAAAAACAATGTTAAGGGTCTTTTGACAGATAAAAGGCTAAAGAAAATGTGATATCTATACACAATGAAAGATTATTCAGCCACAAATAGGAAGGGAATCCTGCCATTTGCAACAACATGGATGAAGCCAGAGGAATTATGCTAAGAGAAATAAATAAAACAGAGAAAGACAGATATTGTATGATCTCACATATGTGGAGTCCAAAAAAGTCAAACTAATAGTAACAGAAAGTAAAATGTGGTTGCCTGGGACTGGGGAGGGAAATGGAGTGATGTCGATCAAAGGGCACAAACTTCTAGTTATAAAAAAAATAAATTCTAGGGACTAAAGCACAGCATAGTGACTACAGTTAACAAAACTATATACTTGGAATTTGCTAAACAAGTAAATCTTATATATTTTTTCCCACAATGCTAACTATGAGGTGACAGATGTGCTAATTAACATTACTGTAGTAATTATTTCACAATGTATTTGTGTATTAAATCGTCAGGTCGTAAATCTTAAAAAAAACACATCATACAAGCTCAATATACACACTTTTTTGGGCAATCACACCTCAATAAAGCTGTAAAAAGCAAATTATCATCAAAATATTTCTTCCCACAACATCCTACTTAATTTCCTTTATAGCAAACATTTCTAAATTAGCTTACTTGGCTCATTTAGCTGTTTGTTTGTTTGTTTGTTTGTTTGTTTGTTTTGCCTTCTGAAGTCTCTCAGAGTAGTTAAGATTCCTGCCAGTTTCAAGAGTTGCTGATTGTAGTAAGTAGAAATATGAAAACTAGGGAAGGCAAGCTAGAGTAAGATTTGCCCAAATGTCTACTATATGCACATTAGCAGAGTATCCACAAAACTCAAAGCATTGGGCATCTTTCCACAAAGAAAACACTTTCCTAAAATGACTAAAAATTAGAGAAAGGGTGTATTTTCAGATGATATATGTCGCTTTTGTTATGTGTCAACCTCCCTCTTCTTTCTAATTAACACAATTTTTGTTTTTAATCCAAGCAACAATTCCAAACACTTGGTGAGGAATTTTTAGCAATATCTATAAAGTCAGAACTCCAGGACATGTTAGGAAACAAAAAGTTCCCATGGTTGTGTATGAGATCATGTGGCAGCATTTTGCAATTTAAATTTTTTTTAAAGCATCTTTGTGATAAACAGATACCTAGAGCTTTTTTTAATGATGGAACTAGAATAAAATAAAAAATTTTTCTATGGAAACCTCAGGGGAACAGGGATGAAATGGGTGATTTCACTGTGTTAGCAAATGGAAATGCACTGGAGTGATAACTAATGTTATTTTCTGTGTTCCTGGGAGATAACACAATTGCATTCCAGCGGCTTTTTATGAGTTTTTGCTTGGGATACAGTGGGTATATTTGCATGTCAACTAACAGAGACCAAAAATATATTTTATGTCATCGCTATAGGAGGAGAAATAATTTCTGTGTTGTAAGAGTATAAAGAAAGTAGGTCCCTGGACTGTCTTCCACATTAAAAAAAATAATTGATCTCAGTTAGCATATTCTAATTCTAATACTATCTGAGAAGGAATAAGTGAGTCCAGTGACTCCCATTTGATAACTGTTTCTTTCCTAGTTCAGTCTGAAGTTAAGAATGATGATAGAGACATATTTCATAAACTAATGGTAAGAAAAGATGGTAAACAATTTGAATTCAATGTCTTTCTTTGATATTTATCTTCAAACACATGAAAATGTACCCATGATTTGTTTCAAATGATGGTTTTGAAAGTCACCATGTACCTTTCCTTCCCAATGTTTTTTCAGAGTTTTATTGGTGGTTAGCAAAAATTTTGCCCTTAGCTATAAAAGCTTAAAAGGAAGAAGAGTATGGCTGTGTTAGAAGTAAATAAGTTACAACTACAAAGTCAATAAGAAAAACTAAAAGATTTATATGACATTCTATAAGTTTTTACAATAGCTTAGGAAATACAAGTCTCAAAACTACTTTTGAATACTAATCTCAGAAAACATTTTAAATAAAAAGCACAAGATCATCATAATTTGAATAATGAATCTGGTATTTGTTAATACTCTGTCATGACATAGAATTCAGAATAAGATGGCTTTGGATTTAATCTAAGAGGATTTAGTTATTCAAGCATCACATGCTCTTTTAGTTGCTGTTTTATTCCACCTGTCTGATTATCTTGCAGCAAGGATCCCAAGGTCACTGCTAAAGTGAGAGTCTGGTATGTTATGAGAACATAGCTGTGTCATCTTCAGTTTTCCCTTCAAATATTAGACATATCTAAGCCATGCATTTCAGCTACACAGTCAGTTTGTGTCAGATTTACATATTTGGCCCAAACAAGCAAGTAGTCCTTGGTTCAGATAATGGAAGTACTTCTGAAAAATGTTATAATGATTTACTATAAATAGAATTACATATTATATTGCACTAGAAAAGGTCTCAATTTCAAGGAACTATCTTTCCTTAAACTATTATTTATCTGTTTGTTTACATATTTAATTTTATTTCACATTCATGTTCATTTGGCTTTCCTAAAACAGGGCTTCTATAAAATGCTACAAATAGCCTTTTGTTCTCCAACTTAGTAATTATGTTTGATAATTACTTTTAGCAAGTAATTATCTGCCCCACCCATAATTCCCTACATTACCATCATCTATGAGATAAAATCAGATCTCTAACATCTTTTCTGATCTGCTGCTTGCACACCTTTCTAGCTTTATCTCTTGCCACTTTCTCCCCTGAAATTACACACACTCCAGGCATATCAAGTTACTGCCCAATTCTTAGGCACTCTCCAGGTGGCTTTTTCATGCCTCTCTTAATTTGCTCAAATTTCCTCCCTTGCTTAGAGACCCAGCGCAAATGTCATCTCCTCAGTGAAAACTTTCCTAATGAAGAATCCACTTGCACCTTGCATAGGGCAGCGCTAGTTCTTCTTCCTTCTGATGTTTCTAAAAAGTCTCAGAGGTCACTAGTACTACATTTCTCACATTGTACTTTTAAGTCTGCCTCCCCAACCAAAAGATATATACCTTGCGTTTCAGGCAAGAAATATATGTTATCATCTTTTTACCCCTTAATGTGGCTGGTACACAACTGATACCTAGTGCTCATTGACAGAGAGACTAAATGAATGAATATACTGTTACTTAATCCATTTTAATTATAAGAGTAGGTTCAGAGGATGGGGAGCTAATGAGGAATTGTCTCTGAAAGTTTATAGGTGTAACTGATTTTCATTTATCTGGTGGAATCAAGAGACAAGAAAAAGAAGAGTTGAGTGTTTTGACAAAAAGGAAAGAATACACCCATAAATCTGTAAATGATAAGCTCTCCAACTCCAGAATAACTTCCCAGGTCTCCTTTGGAGAACAATAGTGTTGATACCTTAAACCAAACCTTTCTCAACTTGCCACCAAATTTCTATCACCATCTCTCTGTTTTTGTCTCTCTTTCACTCCTATCTCATTCCAGATTAAAATCATCTTCTATATTTCAAAGCACTATGGGTAGGTCTGCTATCTTACCGCTCATATTTAACCATATATTAGAAAGACCTGTTTCCTCTTTTACTCCATGAGTCAGAGACACTCTGGAAGGCAGGGCTTTTTAAAAATCTCTTTTAAAGTGCCTAGGACAGGGCATTATTATACAAAGTGGGAGTCATTGCATAAATGTTTAACCACAATGAATTGTGTGATCTGGTAGTATGTTAATTAACAGTTTTGCTCAACCCATTTGTGCTAAATCCCACTCCGCTGTGTTACCAAGCAAGAAAATGAGAGACTGCATAGATGAAGGTGAACTGTGACTATAGGGACTACAATGGAACAACCTAATTATGTAGATCAACAATGCAGAACTATCTCCTTTGAGAGCAAGCGTACACAGAATACTAATAATGAATGAGGCATTTGCATGCCACTCAGGACTAAGTAAACCTACACATTATGTTCCTCTGGCTAGAATGATTGATACATGGGTAAGCACTTAACTTAGGCACTGATATAATAAAATGGATCTTGAGACATTTGCTGAGAATGTTTAGATATAGACATATGCTCTTTCCCACAAGATAGAAACCTTGGGCTATATAGACCTGGGAACTGCTAGAAGCTAACTTAAAACCACCTGATAATGGAGTCAACACAGAAGAATGGGGTCAAGTGGTGGGAGAGATTCCAAAGATGTCATTTAATTTTCTTTATCTAGGCAAACCAAAAGTGAGATATATCCCTTAATTGTTTAGTTATGTGAGCCAATAATAATTATAATTCAATAATAGCAAACTCAGCTTTGCTTAAATTTGAGAGATTTCAGTCACTCTCAAGAAAGTGAGTCGTAACATATGAATGAATGAAAATAATTACATTAGCTATCATTGGTTGAATGTCTGCATATGTAACACATGTATGTGTGTTAACATGCCATTGAGTTGGCTCCAACTCCTGGCAACTCTATGAAGAGTGATGTTCACAGTGTCCTATCCTCAACAGCTTTAATCAGCTCCTCTAGACTCACACCTATGGTCTCTTTTATGGAGTCAATCCATCTCATATTTATCTTCTCCTGCTGCCTTCTATTTTTGCCAGCATTATTGTCTTTCCAAAGAAGCCCATTTTCTTATGATGTGCCCAAAATAGGACAGAGTCAGTTTTGTCATTTTTTTTCCTCCAGCGATATTTTAAGCTTAAGTTGCTGTAAGACTCACTTGATCATCTTTCTGGCAGTCCAGGGTCTCCATAGACCTCTCCTCCAACATCACATTTCAAGTGAATCATTTTTTTCCTAACAGCCTTCTTCACTGTCCAGCTTTCACATCCATACATAGTAATTGGGAATGCAAGAGTGTGGATGATCTTAGCCTTGGTCTCTAGAGACACACCTTTGCACTTATTCATCTTTCTTAATTTTAGTAGTCTCAGCATTCTCTTGATTTCTTGGCTACAATCACCATTTGAATTGATGAGTGAAGCAAGGTAAGCAAAATGTATGTAATACATAAGTATGTAAAATAGTTTGTTTTTAATATTTTATTTCATACTAATGACAACCCTATAAGGCAAATTCTAGTCTTCCTGTTTTAAAGATGAACAAATGATTTCATAAGTGTTTTGCTACACATAATAATAGTGGCTATCAACATAATTCTAGGTATTACTCTAGGATATGTGTGTGTGTGTGTGTTTGTGTATGAGATGTATATGATTTATAAGAAATATATAACATATATTTTATCATTCAGGTGACAGAAATATACTTCTCATATGTATAGTTGGTCTTCATTCACGGTTCCTGGTTCATATCTTCCAAAAGCTTTGGAATTTGCTGAGAATAACAATGGGAGCATCTTTTGTTACAATATTTGCTCTCTTGTCCTCAGTTTCTGAAAGAATTTCAGAGCCCTAAAGGTGAAATGGGTGTCCTGTTGTGCAGAACAAGCCCCTCAGCACCACAACTGCGTTTATGTTAATGAATGACTTTTGGTACGTGCCAAAGAATGAGGGCTGCTTACCAGGGAACTAACCTTGAATAGAAAATTGGAATTTTCAGTCCCAGTCCCTGATTTCCAGGGAAGAGAGAAGGACTGAAGACTGAATTGATCACCAATGGCCAATGATTTAATCAGTCACGCCTATGTAACAAAGTCTCCATAAAAACACAAAAGGAAGGGGTTCAGAGAGCTTCTGGTTAAACACATGGAAGTTATGAAAGAGCGGTACCCTTGGAGAGGGCATGGAATCTCTGTATCCTTCCCAAATACTTTGCCTTATCCATATGTGGATGAAAAAGGGGCCATGTACTAAACCTGACGAGCTCAGGGGAAGCCAGCATGGTGGGACCTACATACTCAGAGACTGAAAGTAACCACACAGAATGACCTGAACATAAAAATTCCTAACTAAAAACTGGTTGTGGCAGGTAATCACATCCTAGGCCTGTAGCTTTCTTTTTTCTTTTTGGGGGGCCTGTAGCTTTCTTAACAAAGGTCAATCTTTATTGTAAAGTCAGTTAGCCTGTCTATTGTCTTTTTGCACTTAAGATAACATATTCTTGAAATGTCAGAGTACTCTTCTTTTCTAGACCCTTCAGGGCACAACTTCCATACCAGAGCAGGAACCTCAGAACCCCTTATTGTTATCTTGTTGCCCATACATCATCTCTATGTGCTACAGATGTTAATAATGAACTATGCTATACTCACCAATGTAAACTAAGCATTTGTCTCTCAATTTTACTTTTTATCCAACCCCAGAGCTTTCTCCACTTTGTTTTCTCCCACACCCTTAATCTACCACCAATGATTTCCTGTAACCTTCCCTAGGTCACCTCCTTTGATTCTAATGTATAAAATAAGTTGCAAACTGCCATTCTCTGGAGCATTTTCTCAGTCCACTGAGATTTTGCTTTTTGGCAATTATCAGTTTGACTCAAAGAAACTCATTAAAATTCTCTATGGTTTTGGACATTTTTTATGACGACACCTCTTTCCTATTTGGCTGTTTCTGAGTTGTATCTTTTTGTAATAAACTGATAATCTAGTAAGTAAAATGTTTCTCTGAATTCTGTGAGCCCCTCTGGCAAATAAATTGAACCCAAGGATGATGTTGTGCAAACCTCCAATTCATAGCTGGTTGGCTTGCTACTGGCTTCTGAAGTGGTGGGTCATGACAATCTTGAAAAACTGAACCCTTAACCTGTGGAATCCGATGCTGTCTCCAGATAGTGTCAGAATTGAGTTGAATTGTAGGACACCTAGCTAGTATCCCATAGATTGCTTGTTGGTGCTGAAACCACTCCCCAACACACACACCCATTGGAAACTGGGTCTCAGAACACTTATACATCATCACCCATTTCACTGAGGTAGGTGCTATCATTAACCTCAAGGAAATAGAAGCTCTAAGAGATTAAAAGATTTATCCAAGGTCACATATGTAGTCAGTGACAGATGAAAAACTGAAATAATGTCTTATTGCCCTTTATTTGAAAGCTATATTCATATTCAGGAGAGCTGGATTCCATTTCTGTATCCATCTCTTATTAATTTTGCAAGTTACTTCATTTCTCTGAACCCTACTTTCTTCACAGTAAAATGAGGATAATAACTCAGTACATTCTGTACCTTCCAGAGATGTTATGAGTCTCAAATGGGAAACTGTATATAAAAGCAAGGCATAATGCCCCATATAAATGTAAGTTACTGTGACCATCAAAATTTAATAATAAATGGGTCCCACAATCAGATAATCAAACATATCAAGTCAATAATTATTTTTTAATAATGGCATTTATTATTGTTTGGATGTGCTAACTATAGAGCTGGAGTTTCAGTGTCAACATTCATAAAGTCATATATTTTTCTTTCTGGTACCATGTTGCTTATTAATAGACTTCCTTTCAATCACTTACATTTTAGAAGATATACATATATTTAAATTAGTTTTATTCAATCTGTCACTGAAGAGTGCTATACCATATCTC
This sequence comes from Macroglossus sobrinus, assembly GCA_004027375.1. Lineage (NCBI taxonomy): Eukaryota > Metazoa > Chordata > Mammalia > Chiroptera > Pteropodidae > Macroglossus > Macroglossus sobrinus. The sequence goes on from PVKZ01000885.1 coordinate 44,111, forward strand.
TTAGTGTAAATTATCACTTTTAAAATATCTATTGCATAATTTTTCTTAGGGTCATTGTAGCCTTCCAGGATAGAATGTACTGGAGTCTAGAAGTAAGAACACTATGAAGGAAATCTCAAAATTTCAAGCCTGAGCTGTTATACCACTTAGAAACTGTGATCTTGACATAAAATGTCAAATAAAATACCAATAAGTACAAATTAAAATATATTTATGAAGAGGAATTTACACTCAAAAAGCTAATCCTCTCTTTGTTCTACTTCTGTAGACATGCTTATTGCATAGGCTGAAGGGCAGAGTGATCTCCAGATCAACTGAAGACCCACCCTCTCTGATGATTGTTCTGTCTCAATAACAGACGTCACCTAAATTCCTAAACGCATGCTCTGTAACTGCCTGTAGCCAATGCTAACTGTAACAGTGCGGATATAAAAGTGTGTATCTTCAGAGTACCAGCTCTTCTAGGATGGCCAGTGTAATAAACCTGAGTTCTCTAACTCTCCGAGTACTGCTTGGTTTCTCACCAGTCTAATTTCACATTTCTGCAACATTTCCACTTTTAAATATGAAAATTTGGTGACAATGAATACTGAATCGAACCTATAGAGATATTGCTAGTGCAAAAATAATAGTCATGAATATGCTCCGAAGAAATAAAAGCAATTGAAAATATCTCATAGGAGACAGATCCATTCTGCTCAGAATCATGTGTCTGATTGTAGTTCCAATGGACATAGCTAGAACTTGGAAGACACTCAGTTTTCACGAAAGGAGGGATGCAGAATCCAGCTAGAGTAAAGATGGAGCAATAATGGTCCTGTGACAGGAACAGTCATCTGGGCAACTGTCTTCTATTGAAGACAAACTATGGAGTTGGTAGCTTTGTAGAGGAAGAGGAGAAAGGAGAGTACTCACTTCCTTAAGAGCATACAGCAGAAGTATTTGGGGAAAGGATATCATCATACATGTTTTAGCACATCCTGTCCCTCTTGTCCAATCCCTTTCTCCTTGGCCTAGGGCAAAAGAGCCTCAAAACATCAATGGGAAAACAGTGAACCATACAGGAAGGAGGGGATGAGCTCAATTGCCTATGGAGTAAGTCAGAAAGTTCAGGAATGCAAGCTTACTATTAGGATGATTCCTCTGGAGATGAACCAGAACTCCCTCAACTATTCAAAGGACTTACTTTTTCATTTCCATAATGTCTTTGTTCAAATGTCATCTTCTCAATGAGGCCTACCCCGACTAAACTATTTAAAACTATAATTTTCCTCTCTATATCTACCCCACTCCCCATCCCTTTTACCCTGATCCATTACCTTTGTTCTTTTCCATAGCACTTATCACATTTTAATATGCTGTTTAATTTACTAAGTTTTTTTTTTCTGAACCCCTTGCCCCATGAAGGCAAATATACTGTCATCTGCTTTGTTCACTGATATGTTTTGTTCATGAATGCATCACAGATGTCTAGTCATGAGGAAAAATAAAGCAGTTCCTGATGTCCAGAAGTTGGCCTAACAGTCACAGCTAGGCCTTGGTGTTCTGTCGAACACAAATTCACAGAATATCAACATTGAACAAGGCTACTCGAACTATTAGGTAGTTAGATAAACATGAGTGATGGAGGAACAAAGGTCCATCCCAGAGACAGCCCAGGGACCTCCCAAAGACCTCCCAAAGACCTCCCGAAGAATGCACATTTCGTAGTTAAAAAATCACTCCTGCATCCTGAGAAACAAAGGACTGGAGGGTCATAAACCTATAACTGGCTTAACTAGCCACAGACTCTTACACCATAAGGACTACTCTGACCCTCCCCTCAACTCATCCTCATTATACCACCATTATAATATCATGCTTATGCCTAGAATTTCATGAACCTAATTATAACAGGCTAAATTCTAGGTAACCACATGTACATTAGGCAGGGAGTTATGTAACAGCCAAATGTCAATCAAAATGACCTCACATGCTAATCACCTAGGAATGACTTTATAACACCCCATCACAGCCATAATATAATACAGACCTCCCAACTTCCACAAGATTACAGCCCTCTTCACTGTAAACCATCCCTCACTTGGAGCATACTTTAATCATACCTTTCATTTCTGCACAGTTAAAGCCTGTTTAGGTGTGACCTGCTTCTACTTCAAAATGTGCCTTTAATAAACCTTACCTCTCATAAATCTCACTGAACTGAAATTCTTTCTGCATCAGTGAAAAGAACTGAGAATCCCCAGTGTTATCAGGGCAATGCCAGAGTTCAGATCACCCCAAACAGTAAGAAAATTGTGATGGATCAAGGCAAAAACAAGACCACTCTGAAATCATGTCTCACCATGCAGAAAACAAGAACATTGTCCAAATCACAAAAATGACCAAACATCCCCCTATCCTGGCTAATGTTAGTAACTGCTATATCTATACCAATTACTGCTTTACCCTTGCTTTAGTTTCCCCTTTTCTCATTAAGATTTATTGAGATACCAAATCATAAAACTGACCTTGCTTTCCAATAGCATCCGACCCAAAGCAATGCCTTGCTTCCTAAAAACATCCCCTGAATCACCTAATGTAAGTCCAAATCCTGTGAAAATTACTTTCTAACAACTTACTGAGATGCTATATTAGTTTGCATTCCCTCTCCTGGCTGCAATAAGCAATAAACCCAAGTAGTTCAACTAAGGTATGTTTCTGGTGGTCTTTGATTGGAGGGCACTGATATAGCTGTATAAAAAAATATTCATTTAATGACTATTCTGGGTTTCCTGTTTAAATGGTAGGGGTCTAAAGTCATGGTGACTCCAGATATAGCCAAAGTTTCAACTCTAATTTCCTGCCCAAAGCAATGTTAGAGTTCTCTTGCCTTGCTGATTGCATTTCCTCATGTATGAAATGCCCTCAGTGACAACCCTCACCAGTGTCTTAGAAGAATTTTTCAACTTTTTTATAGTGCTTTTATAAATCCATAAGCCAAGACATGTGTCTGTTGACATGATGCTGGACCTGAATCAGAGAGCAAGTGCAAAGCACTAAGCTGCCTTTTGAGTGAGGATCTTTCAATGCATATGGGAAATGCTGAATATCATAAACTCAGAAGGATCCAGGAGTAGGCAAATCAGTGAAGCAGGAGGAATAGGGTTCAAAGAACAAAGGCAGATGGTTGCAATAATGAAATTGTTATTTTCTTCTTTCTTAATAATGTGCTCTATGCCCATTTTTGAAACATGTATTATTGAAGTTTATAGTTAACAGGTGGTTCATGTGAGGAAAAAAATGTATAATGTCGCCCTGAAAGATATACCTTTTTATGGTATATCAAATTCTGTCAAATATTTACAACTTGGAGTGAATAAATGAATGAGTGGATGAATTAATGAATAAATGTCTGTATCCAAAGACCATGCTTCTCTAACATCAACTGTTGGTTTTTCAAACGATAAAGTATGAAGTAAAATCTGGAAATATGCAATGGGTGTCCAAATCTGGAACTTCTTTAAGGGCTCATTTGATTGTGAAAACAAATACTGTCATCGCTCTACATTATTTAGATACTTCAATCTTATGTTATTTAGTTTTTAAATTTTTCTGGTATTAGAATTTTCAATGGGTGAAGAAAGAAAAATCCATATGTAGCACGAAAACTTTCTTCCAAATAATACATTGATTGCTATTGCACAAAAAAAGAAGACACTGATTCCATAAGGTCTCAAGTGACATAGCTAAGGCATTAGAAGAGAATATATGAAGCTAGATTTTGGCTCACCAAAGGGAGAATTTTTTCACAGATATGCTTTCTGGATATTTTGGGCTCCCTTTCCCTGAAAGGTATTGACAGAGGCTAGATGATCAGCTGGCAGGGGTAACATAAAAGGGGTTTAAATACCAGAACTGGAGTTAAGGAAAATGGCATATGCTAGCTCCTAATAGGCCTAGAAATCTATGAGACTATGAAAAAGAACAAACTGAAAAGTGGTAGCAACTGAACAAAAATGAAGTGATTATACTTTACATTTGACCTCATGCAATTAAGAAGAATGGCTTTGAGCAGAGCAGCTAGTATTTCAGTTTCTCTGGCAGCTCTCAGGTGTCTAATGGTAAGGGCTATTACAATGTCCACTTCACTGTGGAGTTAAAAGAAACTTTTAAAAAGTGACTCATTGCTCTCATGTTTTCTGCCTGAGAGCACAGCTGCTATTTGACAATTTTCCTCATTACTTTTCTTTGATTTTTTTTGGACTTCATTCAAAATCACCACTTTAAGGTTAGTTTTAAAATTATAGTATAGTTATTAATTCACAAAAAAAAATACATGAGAAGCAGTCTTCGAATGAGACAAGGGAGTGTGGAATAGGGGAAGATGAGTTGGTGAGAAACAGGACTATAATTTTTTGAATGTCTATATTATGCCAGCTTTGTGCTAGGCATTTTGTATACACGATCTAATTTTCATGATTTTCCCATGAGGTCAACATGCTTAACTCCATCTAACCAAAATTTACACTGTAGTCATAATAATATGGCTCACATTATTGCATTCTTATTACTTATTAGACATTATTCTAAACATTTTGCATGCCTTTTCGATTTTCCATTCTCATGGCAACCAAGGGGTAAGTGCTTTTAATTATTCCATTTTACAGATGAAGAGACTAAGATCCAGAGGGATTTACAGGTTGCCCATGATTGCACAGCTCAGAAGCAGTGAGGCAAGTATTTCAGTCCAAATAATTTTGACCTCAAAAATTAGTGGGCTCTTAAAACTGATGGAATCAGAGGTTTAAAACATCAGTTTTAATGACTGACAAGTATGTATATGTAAAGTCAAAAGGTGACAGGTATGATAAAGTGTTGTGATGGGGACTAAAGTACAAAGGCCAGATATTAAGGAAAGATATTTTTAAATATAGCAAAGCAAAGAGCAGACATGTCCAAGTATTAAAATAAGTACCTTACATCTGGGTCCAAAATGGACTTGAGAAAAAACACTTATGAAGAGGTCCTGAATAATTGTTTTCTTTTTGATGCCAATTTGAGGACCAGAGAAAATTGTTGAAGGATGCAGAAGGGTAGATTTGAGGATGAAAAGTAGCCAGTCGAAGCCAGATCATTTCTACCTTGGTGTTGACTGAGGTGGACATTAGGAAGGTTCCTGCTTCCTGTCTTTGGTAGTACACCAATCATGAATTGTAAGGAAAATCCTGTTCTGGACATTTAAGAAGTGTGTTATCCTGTTCTTTTAAAAATGGTCATAAAAGAAAAATCTCTAATGATAACCTAGGTCAAAAAGCAGAGAGAATCATTTGGTTTAATAAATTATGTAGAAAATTCCACGCAAAGGAATTCTTACAACCACTGCCAGAGATGGCAGGGCAGGGGGAGGGATGTTTAAGAAGCAGTGATGCAGCACATGCTAGTTGGCCAGAAAGGTTCTCTCGCTAACACATCATTAGGGGATGTAAGTTATCTTGAGTTAAAGCACCCGAACCACATGGGGTTCTCTCTCTAGCACCTTCTCCACTGAGAACAAGCGGGACTTCTGTATAGTTAAGGCTCCAAGTACAGCAGTTAAAAAGATAAAGGTTTCCACAGCTAAAGTGGCAGGATTCAAACTGAGCTTTGATGCCCCAGCCTTCAAACAGCAGGAACAGCTGGAGAAAGCAAATCAAAAAGCAAATCAAAATTGCAGGAGCCTTGTTGAACCGCAAATAAGCAGGCTCCCAGGGACCAGAAGACAGGATAAAGTAAGCTTCAAAATTGAGTGAGCTACCTTGTTATTATGAGAAATAAAAACAGACTGAACTAGGAGGAGTTTTGACCTCGGGCTTCTCATTTCTATCTCTGGGCCCTGGTTTCACTATCAGTAAAATGACAATAACACCTCTCCTACAACAAATTATTGACAGACAAAAATTAAAGTATCTATGAAAACCCTTTAACAATTGTTAAATGTGTTATCACACTAATGAAAACACTTGATCTTATGTTTTTGGTCTATTAATTTCTTCTCATAGTAGTTAGCAGTCTTTTTTCTTCTTTAAATAGTAGTATTTATAGAGTGCTAAAATTAATTGTTTAGATTATTTTATTAATGTTTAGGTCCTCCTAAATTCAGTAGGGGTATGGTTAAATGTATAGTTGGAGAACTACTCAGTGAAAGCTCCAACCTTTAATGCCAAGAAAGGGTAGGGGAAGAGCTTAAGTAAGGAGCAGGCACCGAAATACTCAGGTGCACAACCCTGTTACTGACTGAGAAAATGAGAAAAATCAGTGACAGAACACAGGACCCCAGGAAGGGATCAATGCAATTGAGTAGATGTTTCTAGTTAACCTAAGATTTTTATTGTTTATTTATGTATTTATATTTATATATAGCTTATACATTACATATCTTTTATACATTATATATTTATTTTTATACATTTTGTATATATATAAAAATCATATATGCAGATGTGTATATATACACACATATATACATACATATATACATATATACACATATATACATATATATACATATATACATATGTATATATATGTATGTGTGTATGAAATCTGTACTCTATATGTCAATCTGTTCTACCTAACCTGGAAAGAAGAAAGCTAAGGCCTGTGAGAAACTAGATGTCAAAAAATGTGATATTTTCATCCAGCAATATGAAAGGCACAATGAATCTGGAGTTATCAATCCATTCACAACTGAGCGCAGGGTCAGAATATCTGGAACAGATCTATACCAGGAGTTCAGTGTGTTAGGGTTAGAAGCTGGCTGCACTATCTAATTAGCTTAAAAATCACAGAGGAATTGTTTCTGAATTATTGCTCTACCCAATCAGGTCCTTTGTTATCTCACTGCACCCTTTACTATCGCTTCATATCACCAATCAAGGTGCAATGTTTTCATATGATTCTTCGTTTTAATCTGCCCTATTCTCCTGTTAACTTTTAAGTCTCCTGTTTGTTCAAAAGAATAAAAGGACTAATTAAAAAATAAAAAACAAAGCCATGACCAATGGTTTATATCTTTCGAACTGACAGCTCATGGTTGAGTGAGACTTACCATAGAAAATAATGCAGAGCCCAACAACAGTGCTTACAGAAAAGGTATACTGTTATCAAACGCTAATTACTTGAATGTCAGGCAAAGGTACTGGTCAGAATAAGTATCCAATTCAGAGTTTCCTAAACTTTTCTGAAAATAAAATCACTTAGAGGTGCTTATTAAAATATCGATTACTAAGCCTGCAATTGACTGAATCGGAATCTCAAGGTGAGGGGCTAGAAAGCTATATATTTATTAATCACCCCAGAGTAGTCATAGCAACAGGGAAATCTGAGCAACCCTGGTCTATACCAAAATACTTCTAACTTTGATCCTGGACATTCTGCTAAAGAATTATCTGAGGTCCTTATAAAATATAGAGACATAAGATGCATTCCATACTGGCTGATTTTTCTTTTCTTTTTTTTACTAAATCGATACAACTCTGGCCACCAGATAGAAACCATTTCTTTCATTATAATTGCAAAATTTCTGTGGTGATGCTTCATCTTTAACCATCTTAGGTCAACTCTTGACCAATCAAATGTGGCCGAAGAGGCAGGATCTAAACCAGTTGCTCATTAATCTCCATGTGTGTAAGAGGAATCTCCCCAGAAAAAAAAGGGGGCTAAGCCAACAAAAGAGGGAAATCAGAGAGAAGTGTGTAAGGCCAAATATTTGCTATGCTCATGGTAATTCATGATTAATTCCAAAGGAAGCTTCTGTAACAAACAAGCCAGTTCAACATGTGTATAAGGGCAAGGTAGCAGCCAGGTGAGATCTCAAATATACTTTTGGATTGTTTTGACAGTAAGAACTTGGACAGAGGTTAGACAAAATGTAAATCCAAAACAATGATTTCTATTGTTAAATTTCTCCTTGCCTTTATTAAACATGGGCCTTGATTTAAAAATTTGCCAACATTCTACTGTTTGTTTACATAGGATCTATGGGAAAAAGTATTAAGCAGTTTATTCCTTTAAACTGTCATTTTGCTCTTAAAATTCTAATGTAAAACATTATGGTTATTCTTTCATGCATACGAAGTTGACCTAGTTAGCAAGCCTTAAAGACCTCTAATCACTAAAGTAAATCCACAGCCTCTGAATTTATGGAATAAAATATCGAGCATTAAACAGCAGTTCCTGGAAAGTCAGATTAGTTAGAAAGCTGATTAAGCAAAATAACTAGGTAGAAAAAATTCTCTGATTTTTAATTATTTGGTTTCTATCTTTAAGCGAAATTACTTGTCTGTATTGTATATACAGTAAACAATTACAAAGATAGAGTTTATAGTAATGGTTCTTTGATGAAGATCTATGTTAATTTACCTTTATAACAACTTTTAAGTTTTAATGAAAAGGAAACAAATACATTTTATATAAATAGCAAATGCATTTTCTGGCAAATATATTTGTTTTCTAATAAATAAAATTGATGAGTTTTATAAAAAATAAATTGACTTCCACCACCAGCCAGGTTTAAGTCTTCACCATTTCTTACCTGATTACCTACTGTTAGCCTCCCAATTTGTCTTCCTGCTTTCACTATCCATCAAACCCAATCTATCTATACAGTAAAACCAGAGTTTATTTTTAAATAAGTAACGTTATGATTTCCTCATGCTCAAAAAAGCAACAAATGGCTTCTTATCTTACCAAGAATATAATTCAAAGTCCTCAGTCTGGTCTGTAAGGTCTTGATCTGGCTCTTGACTAAGTCCCTAGTCCTCATTTTCTACCACTCTCTTATTCATTTTGTTCTGGTATCACTGAATTCCCTGTTGTTCAATGAACAAATCTGTTTCAGGACCTGGATACTTACTATTCCATCTGCCTGAAATCCCCTTTCCCAAGTAACTGCATACTCTGTTCCTGAGTCCTGCTCCAATGGCACACTTTCAGAGAGATTTTTCCTAATTCCTCTATATTAAAGAGCACCACTTTCACATTCTATTCCTTCTACTTCTTTATTTTCCTTCATAGCATTTATAACCACCTGGCATATTATTTACGTGTGTGTGTGTGTGTGTGTGTGTGTGTGTGTGTGTATACACACACACACATACATGTAATATATATGTATATATATCCTTTCAATACTAAAAAAATTAAGTTCAGTGAAGGCAGGAATTTTTGTCCATTTTGTTCACTGGAATGTTCTCAGTGTTTGTTACATAGCTACTCAAAAAATATCCATTAAATGAACACATAAATAATCCTTAAAAGGTGAAATAAGATAACTTACAGTTGATAAAATGTAGTATTACAAAAGTTTTAAACAAATAATAAAAAGCATAGGATGTTATAGATTTAATTGATAAATTGATTTAAATGCATCAAAGATTTTAAAAGAATCCAAGGTGAAATTGTGGAGCTATTAGCCAAGAATTTCAATAGTCATTATAAATTCTGAAAGGATGATATTTGGCACACATAGGAAAAGTTTGAGTGGAGATTCTTACAAGAAATGACTGACACATTTACCTCTATAAGAGACAAGTTAATGGATGATTAGATAGGTGGGTAGGTGAGTGGATGGGTGAGTGGATGGGTGGGTGGGTGGATGGGTGGGTGGATGGATGGATGGTTGGTTGGATGGATGGATGAATGGATACAGATAGATAGATGACAGATAGATGACAGATAGATAGATAGATAGATAGATAGATAGATAGATAGATAGATAGATAGATAGATGGATGATAGACAGATATAGATAGATGAGAGATAAGACAGATGAGAGATAAATTGAGTTACTCAAGAAGAAGAAATAACATATATTAAAAGAATATGTGGTTTCTAAAAGGGGAATTATGTTCAGCTAATCAGATTGAGTTATTCATGGATAGCTAATAATATGAACAAAATGGAATAAGTAAATATGTTATATTCATTTTCAAAGTACATTTACATAATCTTCAACCAGAGTTACCATAAAGTTGAGAAGACTATTTTCATATGAATAGAGAACTGCTTTACTGACAAGAAACAAAGAGTAGGAGAAAATTGCTCTGGACAGAAACTACAAATGGAGATATCTTCCAGGTGTCAGCCTAATCAGTTTTTATAAGTTATTTAAAGGAAAAACTACAATTGACACTAAACTCTTCTGGAGACAGTGAGATACAAAACTGTCAGGGACAAAATGCAAGAAAATTACATGAGGCTGCATAAAAGGAGAGAAAATTATAGGTATGGACAAGAAAAAAATACATTATTCTATTTCAAGCTATGAGTTACATTATCACTATAAGATCTGTGGGTCTTTAGGCCCTATTCACTAGAACCAAAAAATGTCTAGAAAATATTGGGTGTTATTTGAAAATATATTGGAATAAAACAAAACCCAGAATTCAATTGACAGAGAGGATCGTGGTGGGTTCACACCAGGAGCATTATGCTATCGCATCTCAAACAAGATATGAAAGAGCTAAAGAAAATCTAGAGGGAGAAAACAGAAATGATCATGAAAAGGAGTAACTGCCAAATGAGAAAGGAATCAAAAGACTTTCTTCAGTCTGAAAGATAAAAATGCTTAAAACATATCCCTAAAGTTTGTAAGACCTTGAATGGGGATGGAGAAAGAGTATGTGGTCATTTTCACCATATTGTAGTATATCTCTTAAAATGTGATAAAAAATTAATTTTAGGGCAAAGAGAAGAATTCTACTATAGATAGCAGACAGCAAACCTATTCATCTATTCAAATATTTGATAAATGCCAGTCATAACGCTAACACTCCAAGCTATGAAAAATGTTTTTTTTTCCATCAGATATTCCCAGCTGGAAGTGGAGATATAGACATGAAAATAACATAGTCCTTCCCCGCACTGGGCTCCAGGCTGTAAAGGAGAAGGACAAGTAAACATATAATTATATTATTACCCTATCAGATATACCTGCTGATATCTCTTCAATCGATTTATTCCTATTTCCACTGCCACCTCTCAGTGTTTGAATCACTTAAACAGGAGTTAAGAAAAAAAATTATCCTTCTTCAACTCTTCCCTTCCTCTAATCTATTCTGTTTACAATATTCAGAATAATTTTAAGAATTAAAGCATATCATGATACACTTCTGCATAAAAGATTTCAGTAGCATACCACCTCTACACACAGGCCTATAAGGACCTGCATGATTCATCTCCTGTCCTTCTCTTCAGATTAATCTTATGCTACTCTCCCATTTTTTGACACTGCACTTTTTTTCTGTTCCTCCTATATGCCAATCTCTTTATAATCTTGAGGAATCTGCTCATGTTGTTTCCTCTGCAAGAATATTCTTTAGCAGGCTAGCTCCTTCTAAACCTTATGAGCTCAGCTTAAATGTCACCTCTTCAAAAAGCACTTCTCTGCCCACCAATCTAAATGAGCTGTCCTGCCCCTGTTGGCCTCTATCATGGTACTATGTTTCCCTCTTTCACTACTCTTAATAAAGTCATATGAGCATCCATTTGTAATTGGACTATAAATTCTATTGAGACAGATATATCTGCCTTGTTTGGCTTTGTGTTCCAGTATGTAACTGCAGTCCCTGGCACATAGTAAGTACATCATAAATTGGAATGAAAAAAAAAGGATAAATGAATATCCTAAGTTCTATAAAAATGATGCAGGACATCTTACCTATTTAGGAATGAGTATAAGTCATGGTATATCTTTTATGTATTCATACATTTTGATTAGTGTTTCACATAAATTAACCTTAAAGATGAGAATACAGAAGAGGGAAGAAATTGACCATCTTGTTAAACTTTATTAAGAGGTGAGGGAGACTGGAAAAAGTGCTCAGCTAACACCATGAGTAAGTAACTATGATGGGATATTAATAGAATTGGGAGGCTTGGGATGACAGTCTAGAGTTTGACATTGGTATGAGCAAGAGAGTCATTCTCTTACTTGTCCATGGCTCTTACCCAAACAGGAAGAGATCTTTTAATGACCTTACTCTGATGATATTTGCCATATTTCCTTTAATTTTTTCATAATTGCTGATATTCACTTAAACGTTTATACCCACAATAAAAAAAAAATTTCAAGATAACTGTCAAGTTAAGAGTTTAAGATTTAAAAGACTTCTAGTTCACATCACTATTTTAAATAACTAGAGTCATATTAAAATTTTTAAAATGTTATTTCAATACACTAAAGCAGACAAGCCTTCGTCAATATTCAAGCCATAGTCTCTATGAGCTAAAAGGCAGCTCTCTCACTTCTGTGACCTTTCAGAGCATTTGTACGTTCCTATATTACAAAATAGGTTTGTTCACTCATTCAGGAAATATTTATTGTCTACTTAATAAATAGTCTTAATGTATCTATCATGTTCAGGCCCACCTGACTAGATCCAGTGCTGGGCAAATCTTAGAATTTATGTCAATAGCCTCGCTCAACAGTCCCACTCTTTTAGAGTAGAGCATGTAGCTAATTATTTCCTGCATCTCTGTTTGACAGAACTAACTCAGTGTTTGACACCTATAAATGACTGATACAGGATAATTGATTGAATCAAAGTAGTCCCTCTAAGAAACCTCTGACTTTGATTTCTGCAGCACTAGCTCTATATGCAAACTCTAAAAATTACGTGAAAACCATATAAAGACACTACTGATGAGCATCCAGCCTCATATTTACCTCCTAGTAAAATGAATCCAGAAGCATATTTAATGCATATAGAATCCTCACAGTGGCATTGCAAATTGGGGATTCTGCCAAGAAAACCTTTATGAAGCCTTATAAAACTTATTCTAGCACACAAAAATTATTTTTCTGAATAGTTCTTTTCTCTTAACCAAAGAAATTTACTGTACTACACAGTAGTAAATTATAACGGTAGAAAAAAACAGTTTTCAAAGGTTCCTATTACATATTCTATGATAGTAGTTAATGGCTCCAAAGATACTGCTAGGCATTTTCAAGCAAATATTTGATAACTTAAAATGACCCAAAATTTGTATTTCTATGATGAACTTTAATGAATAATGTGAGGAAATTAAAATTCTGTAGGCAAACTATGAGCAATTTTAAAAGTCTTTCATTACATGTTCATTAAAAGGCCAGGAAGGGACTTTATTACTGATAAAAGTGATCTGAACAATCATGTATTTTTTTAAAGTATACCTTAATTGTTCAATCACCACTATCATTTTTTAAGTTTTAATTTCACAGGGGAAAAAAAACAATTCTCAAAGTATTCTAAAACTGAGTGTCACCAGTTTTGGTAAATCAGATGGACAATTTTCAAGTAGTCACAGAGACAATGTGTTATAAGAGCAAATATGTGGGTTTTTTTTTTCCTTTACCATTTAAAAAATATTATTTTCAGAAACAATTTTATCTAAATTAAGGTAACCAGGTAATTAGATATCCAGAAACTCAATGCACTGATATTAATAGAGAGAGCTGGTTTTTATTTAGGTTATCTATCTTTCTCTTAATAATTTCGCTTGATTTCTCCTTATCTTGAATGCTTTATCACAGCTGTACAGTGGAGTCTTCATACTTTTCTCCTTCAAAAGCTATTAGTTTTCTTTTATCATACAACCATGAAAAATCTAGCTGTGTAGAAAAGGCAGCATACTTCATCTTATATTTTCTGTTTTAAGAGTTGTTATTCAAAATTCATTTACCTACTTTGAATAGAATTCACCATCAATTAACTAGGGTGATGAGGTGAAGCATCCTGCTGTTTTAATTACACAATCTCTGGTTCCTTAATATTCAACCACTTTTCAAATCACAGTGAACCAGAGCACCCAAGTCTAGCTAGAGGCAGCTTGTTTAGAATTGTTAAATATCCACGAGCTTTAACACATGGCATATACTTTAAAACACTCTACTAGATCAATTCAGGGAAGTCTGCATCTCTTAATTCATAGAAGAAATTTTTTTATTGTGGTAAGAACAGTTAACATGAGACCCCTCCACCCATCTTAAAATTTTAAGTGCATAATACAATATTGTTAACTACAGGCACAATGTTGTATAGCAGCAGATCTCAGAACATATTTGTCTTCTAAAACTGAAACTTCAAAGCTGTTGAACAGTAATTCCTTATTTCCTCCTCCTCCCAGACCCCAGCAACCATCATTGTATTCTCTGTTTCTATGCATTTAATTATTTTAGGTACCTCATATAAGTGAACTTATGCAGTACTTGTCCTCTGTGACTGGCTTAGTAAAATGATTTTGCTCCACCTTTTTAAACACAAGTTATACTATGTATAATATTGCTTCTTCAGAGTCCACTGACCAAACAATAAGCTAGCCCAGAAGTATAACTGTAGACTAGGAAAGATATATCTTTGTAAGATTCATGCGGAGGCTGGTTAAAAATAACTTCTCTCTATAGAAGCTTTGCAAATAAAACTCTCTCAAAAACTCAAGGAACAATTCTTTGGTGAAAAGAGAATTCCTCTGAAGAAATATCTCTGATGAGCATATGCTGATTTGGCCAGAGTATCCTGATTCTACATTCCTAAACAGTACTGATCAATTCCTAAGAATAAACTATAAATAAGGAAACTTGTCATCACCTCATTGAAATCATTTTTCTATCTTTTTTTACATTTTAAAACCCTAAGTGAAGCATTGTAGGGTACATGGAGGCTTGTTTCCATCCAACTTTCCTTTTTTTTTTTTTTTGGTAAGTGTAATTTGAAAATGATGTCCAAACAAATAAATGCCTGTTTTCTCTTTAGTAATCTATCAGTAATCCTTTCCCTCTTACTCCCTCAATCTCTTTTGCTCTTCTCTCTGCCCTTTCCTCTAGGCAATGCCTCTTTTCTGATGTGAATCAAAATCCTTTGGATACTGGAAGGAAATCACCAGTGTACCAGGCGCAGATAAAATGATCATGCTCTAAAGAGAAATGAGGGAGAGTAGCGCACATGCTCTCAGAGCACCACCACATAATGTAGGCATACCACACCCACACACTCCACTGTGACTCACCTCTTACTACAGCTAAAAGGACAAGCCAATATCAAAAGAGAAAAATATGATGACCTGTAAGTAAACAACACCCAAGACACACAGCCTATCACAAATATGAGAAGCAAGGTAAACATCATTTAATAATGCATAAACATTCTACAGAAATTGAAACAATTATGAACAGCCTGAAATAAAGGAACATTAGTGAATTAGAATGAATAAAAATGAGAAATAACTTTTAATATATTGCATTCTTAAGAATCATGCAATGTGAAAGATTGAGCTAAATGAATGTTGAGTTCCTTTTTCATTTTTTCTTTCATTTTGTATATGAGGTCCTTATAGGTGATTTCACCAATGTTTAAGCTATATGATCTCAATCAAATGACTTAGTCTCTCTAAACTTTTAGCTCCACAACCATAAATGGGGAGAGCCATTGGGAGAAATAGATGTGGTAAATTCCAGTGCTTTACAGGTCATGTCATAGTATTGGTGACTAAATGGTCAGTTCATAAGTACATGGTGATTTTTTACTTTAGTAAATTATTAGGTTATTTAAGGGCATTGGTAATCAATATGTAATTAAATAAATGCATTTACATTATGCTAGTTGTCTTCTAAATTCTGGTCAATTTTGCTAAGTCACTAAAATACAAAGATGTTTTGATAAAAAATAATCCTATCCCTCATATGCCTCATTCACACTTCTGTTTTATGTTATAATTTATATATTTCTTACTTTTCTCTAATCTATTTGTTTTTGTTCTTATTGTATAGCCTTTTACTTGTCTTAAATCCTTGTTAAAATAAGGTTCAATATAAGTAAATTAGGTAATTATTTAGTTTGTGTGTGTGTGTATACATATACATACATACACACACAGATACACGAACTAGCCCTTACCCCTTGTAGAATGTTTTTTAGGAAGCCATATTTATAAACAGTCACAACACAATGTGATATACAGTGCAATCAAGGTATATGCCATAAAGCACAGAGAGGAGAATGCTCATTTTGCATTTGGGGATTGTCCACTGGATACTTCCCAAAAGAGGTAACATTTGAATGAATCCTTAATGAATAAGTGTTTATCAGGAGAAGCAAAGTATGCTACCATCAGGAAACTAAAGTAAAAAGGCAGTGAAAATGTCCCAGGAATAAAGAATTGTCCAGTGTGGTAAATGACAAGGAGCAGGGCACTGAAGTGTGGTAGTTTGATGACCAGGGCATGGTGAGCGGTGGGGGAAAGAATACAGAATATATCCATTAATAAAAGGAAAGCATATCACAAGATATTTATCTTCAGCTGTCATTAGGTATATTCCAGTGGCCTTCCTGTGTCTACCTGGCATTGTGCACTAAGCAAGTACTTTCTTTATCAAAGTCATTATTTAAAATGTCAGGTCCTTTTGCTGTTTAGGCATGAAACATCTAGATTTCTAGCAAGAATTTAGATTTTCAACTGAAATATATCTTCACAGTAAACAGGTAAAAGCTTTGTTTTATTGACCTTAAATTAATATATTTTAAAGAAGTCTGGACATAGAAGCATTTATACTCTGATACCTTTCAGTCAGTTAAAGTACAAGAATTTCCTCCCACCATACAGAGTTGAGCAAAAGGCTGTCATAACTGCTATGGTGAAAAAGCATGCTTAGTTGCATGCTACTCAAATTTTTATTTTAAATCAAAATGACCTTCTAGTCACTCAAATGTCCAGGTCCAAGTCAATCACAGAAACATAGCATCTTCTTCCTTTCCTTTTCTGTATTTGTTAATATCCCTCTAGCCTAAATTCCTCCTGCAGAAGGCATTACGGTTGATAAAGTGGTGCTTACTTCCTGCTCCACAGTCTTATGTTATCAGTGGCTTGCACTCAGACTTCACTACTGAGAGAATGACTCTTCTCTAGTAGCTTACATTTAAAGTGAAATTCAAACTAACCCCAAGAGAATTTCTGATTCACCTGCCAGACTATAGAAATTGCCTGCCAAAATTATGACCAGTACTAGTATTTGGTAAAACCTCTGGCCTCTTAATTGTCAGTGACAGTATCTTGGAATCCAACTATACTCTTCTTATGTTTAGCCAATCTATGTAGGACAGATGTGTTTTTTTCAGTGAAGTATATGACATGTAAATAAATATCATGGGGCTATATGACTAGATAACTAGTGGTGATTTAATTCCTACCTGTGTGGACTTAAACAAGTCACTTAACCTACCTATGTCTCAGTTTTCTCATCTGTAAAATGAATATAATGAAAGGTTTGGGGAGAATCTTATAAGGAGAGCACTTAGTACTATGCCTGGCACTTAGTGTGAGTCATGATAACTATTATTGTTATTATTTCTCTAGCATGACTCTAGAATGACCAAAAACAAGACCACTGGAATGCCTTGAAAATACTGAACCTCAATAAACTAAGGTATTTTGAACATTATTTAATTCAGTAAGCATTTACTGTGAGTATACAAGTGCTGGGATATGCGGTAAAAATAATGTACACAATATTTATTCCCAAAGAGCTTACAAACTAAGGGTAAATACAGACACATGCATACAATTTGATACCACACTGTCTGTGAAGACCACTTGAGAAGATATAGAAAGTAGATTATGGAATTTAGAAGCCACAGGGCTGGACTCTGATGATATGTAAGGTATAACCTTGGAAGAAACATTTATTGGAAACTTTCTATGGGCCAGGTTCTGTACTAGGCCCTAGTTATACACAACTGAAAACAAGACAGACATGATCACTGCCACCAATGGATTTATATTCAAATAAATAATGCAAGAGGATTTAGTTTGAGTTTATGCTTATTATTGACCATTTAGGCATAGATACCCATTTTATACTTAGGAAGATGGAGGTAGAGCTCAAAAGAAAGATAAAGACTGGAATCGCAAGCAGAATCTTTTCCATAGTGACCATTCTGTATCTCCAGCACCAAATAAACTTGATACACAGTAGGTATTTGGTCAATATCAGCTGAATGAATTAATACCAAAAGACAAAGATGATGATGATGATGATGATGATGATGATGATTTCTTTATTGTGATTTGAGAAACTACTAGAATTGGCCCTAGTAAAATCCTGAGATTTCATGAGGTCATTTGGGGCAGGGTATTCAATGCTTTGTGTACACAAATGTATACAGTTACTGTTGAATTTGCATTTTCTTCATTAACATTAGTCATTCTTGGGAAATCATTCTAATATACATTTTCTTGTCTATTTTTTATTACACTAACATTTCATAAATACCTTCCTTTGCCTAGCACATGTTAACCTCTGGAAATGCAATGACAAATTATCTGTCTTCAAGAAGCATGCAGTTCTCAAATGAAATCACTGACATCAAGAAAAGGGTGGCAGGAGAGTGTAATCAAAATATAAAAAGAAGATAAACAACAAAGAGTAGTTTGTCTTACTAGAGTTATTTTATATCTGTTTATTTCCAAATACTATGATAGATATTTAAATACCAAATATTAAGTCACTCCATCTTTTAAAAAAGAAAATCTCAATCAAGATTGATCTTTGGAAATATGGCAGAGTGAGAGACATCCCCAGATCTTTCTCCTTGAAACAGTAATAAGATGAACATCAAAACTCAACAAGAAGCACCCAAACTGCACACTAGCACATTTGAGTGTGGGACCTGCTCATAAGAACTACCACAGGACAGAACCCCGGGTGTCAGGTGGTGGACTGAGAGAAATAAAAAAGCTGACTCTCACAGCCTCTGGGGCTCCCTGCAGGAGGATGAAGAGGGGAGAAGGTACAGCAACTTCCCTGATCAGCCCTGCCAGGGAAAGCTGTGAGCTCCCAGTGGCTGGCAGCAGGGCCCAGTCAACAGGGCAGAAGGCAGAGAAGTGGACGCTAGAAAAAGAACAGTTGATCTTTACCGGCAAAACCAAGGTTGAGCCACAGCCCCAAACCCTCAACCCAGAGGGCCCCTCCCCTCATACACTCCAAGACTGACCACCACAGAACCCCACAGGAATCTAAGCAAATGCTACCAAAGGATGAAGAGAGAAACCGAAGAATGAAAAATAATGAAAGAGGAATAAAAGAACTAGCTGATACCATCAGGAGAGGAAACATAAGCATAACTGGCATTATTGAAGGTGAGGAAAAGGAGCAGGAACTAGAAAGCATTTTCAGACAAATAGTTGATGAGATTTTCCCAAATCTAAGGAATGAGCTAGAACTTGGAATTCAAAAAATCAACAGAATACCCAATTATCTCAACTCAAAAAGGCCTTCACCAAGACATACTGTATTAAAGTTGTCAAAAATCTATGACAAAGACAGAATTCTCAGGGCAGCTAGGGTAAGGAAAACGGTAACTTATAAGGAAAAACCCATTAGTTATCCTTGGACTTCTCAGTGCAGACCTTACAAGCCAGAGAGGAATAAAATAAAATATTTAAACTATTAGGTTAAAGTAACTACCAGCCAAGAATACTGTATCCAGCTTAGCTCTCCTTTAGATATGAAGGAGAAATTAAGACGTTTCCAGACATAAAAAAAAAAAAAAATGAGGGAATTCTCTACTACGAAGTCTGCACTACAGGAACTACTGAAAGGGGTCAGCTCACCTAAAACAAAATGACAAGAAAAAATACATAATTAGGAGTAAGATAACTAGCAGGCTGATAAAAGCAGAGGACTTCACCCCTTACTACAAACAGGGCATTATAAGCTTAAAATAAGAAGAGATTTGATATAGAAAGATAGTAATGAATGTTCAGCATATATAAGGACAAACTGAAACAACAATGACTGAAAATTGGAAGATTCAAAGATGCAAATTCACAAAGGGGAATGGAGATAAGGCACGTGCAGAAAAAAAGGGATGGCTGTGTGTATATATATATATATTTGTAATGGTAACCACACACCAAAAACTCAGAACCAAAGTATATAACATAAAACAAGAAGAAACAGAGGGAAAATCCACAAAAGCCAACCAAAATAAAGAAAACAGAAACACAAGGACAAGGAAGCAATGGAAACACTGAGCTACCAGAAAGCAAAAGATACAATGGCTATAAAAAGACCTCATATTTTAATAATCATGCTAAATGTAAATAGACTGAACTTACTAATAAAAAGGCACAGAATTGCAGAATGGATCAAAATACAAACACAACCATATGCTGCCTCCAGGAGACACATCTCAGTTCCACAGACAAATATAGACTCAAAGTGAAAGGGTAGAAAATGATATTTCAAGCAAATGACATTCAGAGAAAAGCGTGAGTAGTGATACTAATATCAAAAGACATAGACTTCAAAATAAAAAAGGTAAAGAAAGATACTGAGGAACACTTCATAATGACAGAGGGAATCATGCACCAAGAGTATATAACACTTATTAAAATCTATGCTCCCAATCAGGTAGCCCCGATATATGTAAAGCAATTAATAACAGAACTAAAGGGAGAAACAGACCAAAATGCTATCATAGTAGAGGATCTAAATACCACACTGTCAGATATGGACAGATCATCTAAACAGAAAATCAGTAAAGAAATAATATCCTTAAATGACACATTAGACCATATTCTCTGATCATAATGCCTTGAAAGTAGAGATCAACTGCAAAAAGAAAACAGGAAGAACCACAAATATTTGGAAATTAAACAATGTGGTACTAAAGAATAACTGGGTCACAAAAGAAATAAAAAGAGAGATCAAGAGATACATAGAACTGAATGATAATGATAGTACAACATATCAAAACGTTTGGGACACAGCAAAAGTGGTCATAAGAAAAAATTTCATATCACTACAGGCCTATCTCCAAAAACAAGAATGAGCCCAAATAAACAACCTAACACTTCATCTTTAAAAAAAAACTAGAAAAAGAAGAACAAATGAAGCCTAACGACAGCAGAAGGAAAGAAATAATCAAAATTAGAGCAGAAATAAATAAAATTGAAAACAAACAAACAAACAAAACAATAGAAAAATAAATGCAACAAAAAGCTGGTTCTTTGAGAAGATTAATAAAATTGGCAAACCCCTGGCTACACTCACTAAAAAAAAGAGAAAGGACACAGATAAAATCAGGGATGAAAGAGGGGAAATTATGACTGATATCGCAGAAATACAAAGGA
Source organism: Macroglossus sobrinus (assembly GCA_004027375.1). Classification (NCBI taxonomy): domain Eukaryota; kingdom Metazoa; phylum Chordata; class Mammalia; order Chiroptera; family Pteropodidae; genus Macroglossus; species Macroglossus sobrinus. The sequence continues at coordinate 65,240 of PVKZ01000885.1, forward strand.
TCATACAAGAATATTATGAAAAAGTATATAACACCAAACTTAATAACCTAGAAGAAATGGACTAGTACTTAGAAAAATACAATCTTCCTAGACAGAATCAAGAAGTGGAAAATCTAAATAGACTGATCAGCATATTAAAATTGAAACCTATCAAAAAGTAAAAGTCCAGGACCAGATGGCTTCATCAAGAATTCTACCAAACATTCAAAGATTTAATACCTATTCTCAAACTCTTCCAAAAAAAATCAGGGAGGAGGCAAGACTTCCCAACTCATTTTATGAGACCAATATTACTCTGATACCAAAACATGGTAAAAAGATAACGCAAAAAAAGAAAACTACAGACCAATATCTCTCATGAACACAGATGCAAAAATCCTAAATAAGATACCAGCGAACTGAATACAACAATGCATTAAAAAGATTGTACACCACAATCAAGTGGGCTTCATCCCAGGGGTACAGGGATGATTCAACATATGCAAATCGATTAATGTAATACACAGCATAAGCAAATTAAAAAATAAGAATCCTATGATCATATCAATAGATGCAGAAAAGGCCTTCAACAAGATACAGCATCCATTTATGATCAAAACACTTAAAGAAGTCATTATAAAAGGAAAGTACCTTAACATAATAAAGGCCACCTATGACAAACTCTCAGCCAACATTATACTTAATATTGAAAAACTAAAATCTTCCTTCTAAAATCAGGAATAAGGCAAGGCTGTCTACTATTGCCACTTGTTATTCAATATAACATTGGAGGTCCTAGCGAGTGCAATCAGGCAAGAGAAAGATATAAAAGGCATCCAAATAGGAAACAAAGAAGTCAAACTGCCACTATTTGCAGATAACATGATTCTCTACATAGAAAACACTAAAGACTCCACAAGAACACTACTAGAAACAATAAGCGAATACAGTACAGCATCTAGATACAAAATCAACATTCAAAAACCCATAGCATTCCTATACTCTAATAACGAAGTGTCAGAAAAAGAAGTGGAAAAAATAATTCCATTTGCAATTGCAACAAGATAATAAAATACCTAAGAATAAATTTAACAAAACATGTGAAGGATCTATATAATGATTACTACAAGACCCTTTTAAAAGAAATTGAAGAAGATACAAAGAAATGGAAAGATATTCCGTGTTCCTGGATCAGAAGAATCAACATTGTTAAAATGACGATATTACCTAAAGCATTACACAGATTTAATGCAATCCCCATCAAAATCCCATTGGTTTTCTAAAAAAAAATAGAACAAAGTATCATCAGATTTGTATGAAAGCACAAAAGACCCTGATTTGCCAAAGCCATCTTGAGAAAAAAAGAACGAAGCTGGACGCATCACTCTGCCTGACTTCAAATTATAGTATAAAGCAACAGTAATCAAAACAGCATGGTATTGGCAGCAAAACAGACACATGGACCAGTGGAACAGAATCGAGAGTCCAGAATTAAACCCATACACACACACACACACACACACACACACACACACATGTGTGTATATATATATATATATGCAAATGATTTTTGACAAAAAATTAAAAAATATACAGTAAAGAAAGGAAAGCTTCTTTAATCAATAGTGCTAAGAAAACTGGAAAGCCACCTGTAAAAGAATGGAAAAGTTGTCTAGCACCACACACCAAAATTAACTCAAAACGAATTAAGAATCTAAATACAAGACCTGAAACAATAAAATTCATAGAAGAAGATGTAGGAACTAAACTCAAAGACCTTGGACTTAAAGAGGATTTTATGAATTTGACCTCAAAGGGAAAAAATGTAAAAGCAAAAAAAAAATGAATGGGACTACATCAAACTAAAAAACTTTTGCTCAGCAAAAGAAATCATGAACAAGGTAAAGAGACCACCTTCCGAATGGGAAAATATATTTGCAAGTAACACCTTCGATAAGGGCCTAATATCCAAAATTTACAAAGAACTCATACAACTCAATAACATCAACAACAACAACAAAAAAACAATCCAATCAAAAAATGGGCAGAGGACTTGAATAGATACTTCTCCCTAGAGGACATACAAATGGTCAACAAATATATGAAAAGATGCTCAACATCGCTAGCTGTTAGGAAAATGAAAATCAAAACCACAATAAGATACCATCTCACACCTGTTAGATTGGCTTTAATCAACAGGACAAGGAATAACAAATGTTGGAGAGGATGCAGAGAAAAAGGAACCTTTATACACTGCTGGTAGAACTGCAAACTGATACAGCCACTTTGGAAAACAGTATGGATCTTCCTCAATAAACTAAGAATGTATCTACCATATAGATAGGTAGGTACACATACATATATTTGTATATGTGTGTGTGTTAATATAAAAGCATACTCAAATATGCCTTCATAGAGCTGCAGGGAGAGCTGCTTTCCATATACTAGAACACAAATTCACTCTTCTAGAAACACTCAAGATTCAACACAATGAACTTAATGTACCAAGTCTTTAAGTAAAGATAACAGCATTGATTAATGAAAATGGTGAAGCATTCTTATGTTTTGTACCAGCTTGTTAATGATGTGCAAATGAGGAAAATAAGGAAAAGGCTCCAGCCTCCAAAATGGCCATGTATGCAAGCTTTTCCATTATCCGTAAAATGGCAAGAATAAAGAATTGTTCCTATTCTAACAGAAAATTCTTACTCCATTATTTGGGGATAGGAAAAGAGGGTAAGGAAATGAGTACTTTCTATGAATCGCATGAAATGGATTAAAATTTTGACTGCTCAAATTTTCAGGTAGTTGCTTTGAGAAATTAAGTCCAAAAAATATGATGATTTGATACGGTCTAAAAGAAATTAAAATAGCACGTCATAATTTCTTCTTTTTTCCTAATTTTTTTAAATAGAAGTTATTTACAGTGATTTGGGAATATAAATCTATATATGTATCATGAGATCTAACATACTTGATTCCCAGTCTAAATATGGCACCTAGATTATAAAATATACATACATAAACATATACACACATACACACCCTCATGAATTGCATGACCATCTTGACCCAATTTGCTGGGACTGTCCTGGTTTTAAAATTACAATGCTAGAAAATGATTCTTTTCTTGGTACTGATATATTCCAGTAAAGCACACAGACAAATGTCCTAGAAACTCCTTTTTGTTGTTATTGTTTGTTTGTTCATTTATTTTGTTCTTTAGATTCCACATATAAATAAGATCATATGGTATTTGCCTTTCTCTGTCTGATTTATTTCACTTAGCATAATACCTTCCAGGCCCAGAAATCCTTTAGTCCTAAGATAATTAGGAGCCACTGTAACCATGGAATACCTCAATTATAGAAATTGCAATGCTACACTAAGTTGAAAGTCTGACATACTTTTGAAATATAAACTGAACAGGCTACTATAGAAACCTCACAAAACTTCACATGTGTTCATCTTCATTCTCTCCTTGAGTGTCCAGTATTTCAGGACTACAGGGTGAGCAACCTTTCTGGGATGGTTTAATTTGGGGGCGGGTGGAGCATATCAAAAGAGATTGAAAAAAAAGTTTGCAGAAGGTCACTGACACAAATTTGCTCAACAGAGCCTGACACAGAATAAGCCCTCAATAAATATTTGTTAAATACAATAGCTTAATATTCCTACTCCAAGGGATTCAATTTGCTGTAACAGTAATTTGCAACATCATTGCTTTGACTGATCTACATAATCTGATTTATGGGAAAATGCGTTTTTGCAGTAGTTTGCATGAAACTCTGTGTCCTGGATTTCCAGATGATTTCTGACAGTTTAACTGATATTTATAATGATAATTACCTTCTTTAAGCACTTACCATGCTAATAATTGTGTTTGAATTTTTACATACATTCTTTAATCTGCACTGTTACTGCCTTTCTTTTTACAAATGAGAAGACTGAGGCCCAGAAAAAGAAAATATCTTGTTCATCTAACCATTTTGAGATACTGTCTCTCTAATGTATTTCTTCTATTTATTTATTCATTCAGTAAACATTAGTTGGACACCTACTACATTCAGCACATTGTTATAAAACATGGGAATATAATATTGACTCAATGTTAGGTCACTATTCTCGTGAATCCAACACTCTGATAGTAAGACAAACATGAATAATTATTCTAAATAACATTAGCAAATGATATTGGTCATGAAGGAAGATCAAGGTCATTTAAGTGACAAAGAGTTCTGGAGAAGAAGGGTGTTTTTATAGATTAGGTGTTTAAGGAAGGCCTCTCTGTGGAGGTGATATTTGATCATAGAAGAGAGCTGAAAAAACAAAGGAGTTAAAAGTTTCCCAGGTACCAGGAACAGCAAATGAACAAGCCCCAAATTGTGAACACACCTGGAAAATTCAAGGAATGGCAAGAAGGCCAATATAGCTAAAGGTACAGTGGGTAGGAGAAAGAATGATAGATGACAAAGTCTAAAAGAAATTAAAATAGTATTTCATAATTACTTCTTGATTACAAATCATATTTTTTGGAGCTCTGTCACCTACATTGTTACATAAATAACAATGTTAGAAAATGATGCTTTTCTTGGTGTTGATATATTCCAGTAGAGCACACAGACACAGTTCCCTAGTACCACTGATACACAATAATTTAAATAAAATAATGTTTCTATTAAAACTGATTTATTTATGACCACAAATTAAAACAGTAAAAGAAGAAGGGGATAAAAAAGGCAGTATAGAAGAAACACTTAAAATTTATCAAGATACTAACATTGGTGACTGAAAGCGTATGGGATTCTAGCAGCCAATTTTGTTCATGGAAGGGGCCTGATAGTAAATATTGTTAGGCTTTGTAGGGCATACAGTCTCTACTGAAAACTACTCCATTTTCCTGTTGTAGTATAAAAACAATCAGAGAAAATGCATAAATAGATGGGCATAGTTTTGTTCCAATAAAACTATAGTGATAAAAACAGTAAGACAAATGTGGCCCATGTGCTATGGTTTATGGACTACTGCTGCTTCTCTTCCACATCAAATCTTCACTTTTTCCCTTTTTTGAAAAAGAGAGACATAGAATGAAGTTGAAGAAAATATAAAGGTGAAGGTCACTGAGAGATTCTTTTATGAAATCTTCTTAGAAGGCAGAAAGGAAGTTTTACTAAACTTTGCATCCTCCTATCCAGAATAGAGCCTGGAGCCTAGTATGTAATTTGGTCAATGCTAGTGTAAGTTAATTAGCTGTTTCAATCTTTAATTGGTCATTTAGTGATATTTCATTTTGCCTGGATCATCCTTACCATCACCATTGTCAAAAAAAAGCATTTAATAAATACATGTTAAGGTGCTGTACTATAATGCTATCCTAAGCATGTTAAGTAGAAAATTCCTATCCCATTTATTATATCAGCTGTGAGAAAACACATACTCTTAAAAAAGGTAATATTGATTTTCTAGAATCTCCATCAGGTGTTGTTCTACTTATTTTTTAATTTTTTAAAAATTTATTCATTTAAATTAGTTTCAAGTATACAGTACATTGGTTAGACATCTATATAGTTCATAAAATGATCCCTCCAATTGCTCCCTCCCTCCCCTGGTTCTCCACTTAGGCATTATATTAATGCTAACTGCATTCCCTATTCTATGCTCCCCATCCTCATGCCCAACTATCAACTACTAACTTGTATTTCTTTAACCCTTCACCCCATTCTCCCAGCCCTCCAAACCCACTCCCCTCTGTCCGTTGTACTCTTAATCTTGCAGATGCACAGTATTGCAATTCTTTACAGCTTCCTCATGAAGAAATCTTATTTGCTTAACCAAGGTCTAGGTATTTGGGGTTTGCCCCAGAGCACTGAAGTTTCTCTCTTGCTATGGTTTACCTGAACAACTTGGGCCTGGATGTAGGAGTTTGCTCACTCCTTCTACCTAGCACTAAGATAGTCCCCAGAAAATTGTGTCAAATGGTATATTCCAGCATCTAAGTCCACCCTATATAAAACAAGCCAATTTCTCCAGGAGTGGAAGAAGTCAAATAAATAAATACATACATACATACATACATACATACATACATACATACATACATACATAATGCATTCAAACTCTTTTAATATTATGCAAACTTGTTGGTTTACATATTAAAGAAACATAAACTGAAAATATTTTAGCAAATGATAAAAACTTTAGTTAGTTGTTTAGCTAGAACCTAGTCTGTGTTCATTGCTGGACAAATGACAGTTCTAGTGAAAAAACTGGGATCAGACTGAAGAGGCATTATTATCCTTTTAATTAGTTTGCATGAGGACGTTATTTATTGGCAAAAATAAATGAAAATCTTGACCACAACATAGTAACAGAGAATGAAGAAATGAAAATAATGAGGATTTTAGATATGGACAGATGTAGGTAAAGTGGTGTTCCAGAAAAAAAGATAAGAAGTAATGAACTGAAGCAATATAATCAATGGCAACTTTTCTAAACTTATAGAAAAGCTGAATAAATACTTTGAAAGTTCTCATCATGTGCCAAGAAAAAACAATAAAAAGACAACCACATCTAGACCTATACTGGCAAAGATTTTTTTTGAGGCACAAGCATAAAAGAAATATACAGTCTTCTAAGGAGAAACACAAGTTATCTTTAAAGGAGAATAAATCAGGATTTTTCAAATGTTTCATCTGAAACACTGAATAGAGAAAAATGATGAAACAATGTCTTTATAGATATAATAAAATACTTAAATCTGAGATCTTTATATACAACTGAAAATATAAAAGAACAGAAAATATATCTCCCTCTAGGGTTTTTTTAAAACTTACTTGAGTTATATTCAAAACAACTCTTCTATAAAGCAAAAATTTAAATTCCAGAATGGAGAAGAAATAGAGTAAAATGACTAAAAGTAAGCACTTAGTGAAGTCTACATATCCTTTTAAAACTTTATAACCAAACCAAAGGAAAATATATTTAAAATATTCTTGAAGACTAAATATCTACTGTAAACATAGTGATTCATTAACAATAATATGGATCTAAAATTCTAAATTACATTAACAAAAATAGAGACATGTTGAGGGAAGCAGAGTGGTTTAAAAGTGGGTCAAATTCTTGATTTAAGTGAGAAAGATAAATTTTCACTTTGGAATACAACATAAGGAAGGCTTTTAAATGGTAAAGATAACTTCTAGCACTATTTTAGAAATATGTAGTCCATTGAAGATCCTGGAGAAGACGAAAGAGAATAAAATTAATAGGCAAAAAGCTCACAATAGGGGAAATAGCAAGGAAAAATAAGAAGAAAACACAAAACAAGAGGAAATAATTAAATGTAAAAATGAACTCATAATCTCTTGATTTTCTAATTCACTTATTTGTAGAAATAATCATTAATTATAATCTGGATCTATAATTCTGACTATAGTAACACAGTAGAGACTTGGGTTGAAGATCTGGCTACTGAAGAAAAGTCACTTAAATAAAAGCCATTGTTTTTTATTGTTTCTCCTCTGATTCCTCTATTGGTTCATGCTGCTCTATCCAGATACTAAATTGTAGAGATATCGAAAATAGGTCTTAGACTCCTCTTTTCTCTCTATAGTCTTATAAAATCTCATCCATAATTATGGTTGCTATATATTTTTAAAAAGCATTCTTAAAATAAATTAATGATACATTTTACCATATTACATATAAGAACACTTTTTCATTAAAAGATCTCATAAAAATAATGAGATCTACTAATTTGTAGAAGCTATTTGCAATACATATCACAAAGGATATCCAGTATATAAAAATAACATCAGCAAATCAGTAAGGAAAGACAACTCAATAAACAACAACAACAACAAAAGCCTCATAGTAACTACAAAGCAAAAGCCTATATTAGATACACACAATCTACAGAGAAAGGAATCAGTGCATACCATTGCAGAAAATTATCAAATCACAAAAAAGATGGTAAAAGAGAAAAAAAAGTAATGAAGGTATTAAAACAACCAGAAAACAAATAACAAAATGGCAACAATAACTTCATACCTATCAATAGTTGCTTTAAATGGTTAAATGTAAAAGAAAGAAATTCTCCAGTCAAAAGACCTATAATGGCTGAAGAGATTAAAACAAAAACAAATAAAAAAAACAAGACCCAAATATATGTTGCCTACAAAAGACTCACCTAAGCTTTAAGAACACACTCAGTCTGAAAGTAAAGGATGGAAAAAGATATCCCAGGCAAATGGAAACCAAAAGAAAGGAGGGCTAGCAATACTTATATCACACAAAATGCCTTTAAGTCAAAGATTGTAACAGGAGACAAAGAAGGTCATTATACAATGCTCAAGGAGTCAATTCATCAACAGGATATAACAATTATAAATATTTATACATCTAACATAAGAGCATATAAATATAAAAAGCAAATGTTAACATATGAGAAGGAAAAAGTAGACAGCAATACAATAATAGCAGGAGACTTCAATATCCCACTTTCAACAATGGATAAATCATCCAGACAAAAATTCAATAAGGAAACATTAGACCTAAACTACATAGTAGACCAGATGTCCCAAACATTCATATGCAAAACATTCCATCCAACAGCAGCAGAATACATTTCTTCTCAAGAGCACATCGAACATTTTCCAGGATAAATCATATGTTAGGCCACAAAACAACTCTTAATAAATTTAAAATGACTGAAATCATATCAGGCATCTTTTCTGACCACAATAGTATGAAATGAAAAATCAATTACAAGTAAACTGGAAAATTCACAAATGTGTAGAGTATTTGTGATTTAAAACCATACTACTGTTATTAAACAGTAATAAACAACATGCTACTTAACAATCAACGGGCTACAGAAGAAATAAAAAAAAATCTTGAGGTGGATGAATATGGAAATGCGACATACCAAAACATATAGGATACAGCAAAAAGCATTCTCAGGGGAATGTGTATAGCAATAAATGCCTACATTAAGAAAAAAAAAGATCTCAAATAAACAACCTAACTTTACACCACAATGAACTAGAAAAATGAAAACAAACTAATCCCATCATTAGCAAAAAGTAGAAATACAAAGATCAGAGCAGAAATAAATGAAATAAGTGACTAAAAAAAGTATAGAAAAAATTGATATAACTAGGACCTGATTTTTTGAAAAAATAAACAAAATAGATAAAACATTAGCTAGAATTACTAAGAAAAAAGAAAGGAATCAAATAAATAAAATTATAAATGAAAGAGATTTTACAACTGATACCACACAAATACAAAGGAGCATAAGAGACTACTATGAACAATATATGCCAACGGTTTAGACAACATAGAAAAAAATGGATAAATTTCTAGAAACTTACAATCTACCAAGACTGAATCATTGAGAAACAGAAAATCTGAACAGAAGTGGGAGTACATAAAACTAAAAAGCTCCTTTACAGCAAAGGAAATCATCAATAAAATGAAAAAGAAACCTATAGAATGGTAGAAAATATATGTATAGCACATACCCAATAAAGGAATAACATCCAAAATATACGAGGAACTCATACAACTCAATAGCAAAAATAAAATAAAATAAAATAAAATAACCTGACTGAAAAATGAACAAAGGACCTAAATAGACATTTTCCAAAGAAGACATACAAAGGGCCAACAGGTATGAAAAGTTGCCCAAAATTATAAACCATCAGGGAAATGCAAATCAAAACCACAATGAGATACCACTTTATGCCTAAAAGACAAGAAATAACAAATGCTAGTGAGGATGAGTAGAAAAAGGAACCTTTATAATCTGCTGGTGAGAATATAAACCAGTATAGCCACACCCAATATGGAAATTAGTATAGAAGCTCCTCAATATATTAAAAACAGAACTACCATATGATCCAGCAATCCCACTTATGAATATTTATCTAAAGGAAATGAAAGTAGGATATTGAAGAAATACCTGAACTCTCATGTTCATTGCAGCACATTTACAATAGCCAAGATAAGAAACAACCTAAGTGTCCACACAAAAGATGAAAACATACACACACACAGGAATATTATTCAGACTTAAAAAGGAAATCCTGTCATTGTGACAACATGGATGAATCTGGAATGTATCATGCTAAGTGAAATAGGCCAGGTAGAGAAAGACAAATATCACATGGTATCACTTTTATGTGGAATCTAAAAAAAAAAAAAAAAGTGGAACATACAAAAAAAAAGAAGAAAAGTGGTTGGCATGGATGAGAGGGGTAGAGGAAATGAGAGCTTGGTAAAAGGGTACCGACTCTCAGTTATAAAATGAAGTTCTAAGGGTCTAATGTATAGCATGGTGACTACAGTTGATAACCCTGTATTGTGCCATTGAAATTTTCCAAGAGGATACACATAAATGTTTTTACACACACGCAAAAATGGTAAATATGTGAGGTGATGGATTTGTTAATTAACTCAATGTGGGGAATCCTTTCACAATGCATACGTATATCAAATCATTATGTTGTACACTTTAAATATTTTACAACTTTATTGTCAAATATTCCTCAATAAAGCTGGGAAAAAAAGAAAATGAGCAGAAAATTTAAACAGAGTAATAGAAATTTGAATAGAGAAATGAATAAAGTGAGGTCTAGCCATAATATAAGAAAATATACAGAAATTGTTCAAAATGAGGTTATATATACTAACATGGTTTGTTACTTAAAATGTATGAAATACTGTTTTTAAAATAAAAGAACCCACAGAAAACACTATGTATTTCCTACATTGTATGTGTTTGTGTGTGTGCATCTACATTGGCCTATTTTTATTCCTTGAACAAACAAATAAACACTGTTTTTGTTATTCTAGTGGTTCTTACTTCCTGGAATAGCTTTATCCCACTCATTTATCCTTTAGTTCTTAGCTCAAAATCCACCTCAATCCCTGGCAACATAAAATAAAATAGGATCCCATTTATGGCTATCATTTCTAGCTTTTTGGGTTTTGGTCTTCATAGTACTCACATTTAGGATTTTTAATAATTTTGTTTTCATTTTTTATGTGTCTCTCCTAAATGGAAAATAACAGAAAGGCAGAACTATATTCTTTATTGTAAACATCTAGCAATCCTGCACATCACTAAGCTTCAGAAGACAGGTGTCACATCTCTTTCAGTCTTTCTTTCCAGGTTAGACAGACTCAATTCCTTTGATCATTTCTGAAAATGACTCTGCTCTGAATAGTCATTTATCATTATTTCTCTTAAACATTTGCACCTCCCCCCGCAAAAAAAATACTGAGTATATTGCTAATTATTGTTGAACAGAGTGAAGTTACTATCTCCCTCATTTTAGACAAAATATTCTTCTTTATACAGCCTAAGATAGCATTTGTCCTTTGGAGAAATGATGTGAATTATATACTGTGACTCATACTGAGTTTACCATTGACATTAAAACCAGATGTCTTCTGAAAGTACTGCTACAAAATTATGTCTCTCAACATAGATATGTTTATTGGGCTTTGATCTGAAGGGTATGGGTTTACACTGATTTTTATTAAATTTCATTTTGATATATTTAGTCCACCATCTCAGACTTTCAATATATTTTTGAATTCCGATTCACTCATCTAAACTACTTGTTGGACCCTGCAACTTTGTGTTATCTATTAATTTGCTGAACATATACTCAACTTCTTTATCTAAGTCATTGATAGTGATACCAATCAGGATAGGGCTTGGGCTAGCCTCCTGTGACATACTGGTAGAATCCTCTCTCCAGTGGAACCACAATCCAATCAGGTGTATTCAACCAGGGGGAAACCCAGTCATGCTAATATTTCTTCATGTTGTCTTCTAAGATAGAATGAGAAATCTCTTTTTGAACGAGCTGCTGAAATTCATATGTATTTTGTTTGCTGCATAAACCTCATCTCAAATGCTACTGAACTAACAATAAAAACAATAACAGTTTATATTTACTGAGAACTTACTATATGCTATGTAACATACTAAGCATTTCATATACATTTAATATTTCTTTTAATCCTTCCTTAAACCTGAAAGTATAATTTCTACATTTTGAAGATGATAAAACTAAGGCTCAGAGAAATTAAGTCAGAAGAAATTATAATTACTCTGAAATAACTTATCATTGTGACATCAAAAATGTTTTCATTGTTTGTAAGCTGAGTACACCTAACACTCTTAAAGCAATAATATTCTGCCAGGTAGCACAGTCTCAAAATAATTTGAAAGTCAAAATAATACTTTCTGAAACAACAGCGTTATTAACATTTAAATATCAAATTGCTAAGGAGTAAGAGCATGAAACAGATAAAGATTGGCTAATGAGCTATATGGTGCTGCCTCATCCTGGAGGTAATTTCTTGACATTTGTGAAAGCCCATAAAAAATTCACCATCCTGATATCTTAGGAGTTATGGTAAGAAATCTACAACCCATCCTAATGTAATATTTATTATTACATGAAGCAGATGTTCTCTTCTCAGGGGACCAGTTCAAATCCTATCTCCTCCCATTATTTATTGTTACCAGCTCAGAATTTTTAGAGTAGCCTCTTTCTCCTCCGCTATCAGAACTGAGAGGTCTCTATCCAAGCTTTATTGGCCCATGAAAAGCAGAGAGAAAAGACAAGCTCCAGTTGGAATGTGGAAAAGTTTGAAGAATGAGACAAGTGGAACTAACGAGAATTGTCCTTTAAAAACATAAAAAATTTAGCAACCCTGCTTTCCTAAAATTCTGTTTTATTAACCTTTATCAACTGCTGAGAAACTGGAACATGATGGAATTTTTGAACTTCCTGTCAGCAGCAAAAGGGTAATGCTTGTTATGATTGCCATTCAGCAAAAACCCAGCCTCGTATTTCAAAAGGTCTCAAATGAAATTCATTTACGACTGATTAAAGAGCGCAAAGACTACAGGATTTTGTTTCGTGGGTTTTTTTTTTTGCCACTTCTGTCATATGTAGGTGAGAAATATTTGTTGCTCTTGATATAAAACGATCTATGAATGTTGGTCAGTAGCTGGCACACTGTTTACCACCACTGAGTTAATGCAGAAAATTGCAGGGAGGATACACTTTTCCCCTACTTTAATCATTGAAAAAAAGAAAATCAGTTTCTCCTTATTAACAGTTTTTGACATTTCCCAGCACCGAGATTGCTCATTTTTAATCCTGTCAAAGAAAAGCATTGTTTCCCCTCCAGTGATAATACACTCTAATGTGTGAAGGTGCACATTAATATTCCTGACTGTGGCTATGTCTGATAGAAATATGTTATTTAAAAGGTCAAAGGCAAATTCCTATTTCAGACTCTAAACCTCCCACAACAGCTAGCTGGCTCATTAGCAGTACTGTGTGGAGTCTAGGCCTGTGAGTTTTAGTGTGTCTTTCAGAGTTTGAATTCTGACTCTGCTGATTGTTATTTTTCCTCTCTCTGCCCCTATTTTTTCATCTGCAAAATGATGATAATCGTATAGTAGCTATGTTATTAGGCTGTTGTAGATATAAATGCATCAATTCACATCCAGTGCTTAGAACAATGCCTATTAGTAAGTTTGTTCTTACTTGTCACTAATGAGATGCCACAAAAATAAGTGATCTAGATTCAAGTTCTGGCTTAGCATCTGCCTTCACTTCACTGAATCTCAAGTTCCCCACCCATAGCTTGAGGATAATATCACATATCTCTCAATGGTGTTTTATGGTAACATGAAATTAGGTAAAGTGCTTAGCATAGTGTCTGAAACCTGACAAGCCAGGGGAGTGGCTCAACATTAACATCTTGTCTGTGGGTATCTGTGTGTGTGTACAAATCATTTATATATTGGTCAATATGAACGAGAACAAAATTTAATTGTCTCAAATACAATGAGATTAAGTAAATTTTAATATGTTTACTAATAATTTTCATGCTTTTCCCCTGAATTATCTCTAATTATGCATTAGCTTTCTGGCTTTATCTTGATTTGTAGAAATCTACATGTTTTGTCATTGACTGAATGTTTGTGCCCCCCCAGAAATTTATATGTTGTAGCCCCAACTCTAAGTATGGATGTATTTGGGGATAGGGTCTCTAAGGAAATTATCAAAGTTAAATGTGGTCATAAGGGTGGAGCCCTGATCCAACTGGATTAGTTCTGTTATAAGAAAAAATACCAGAGAGCTCACAAGCTCTCTGTCATGCGAGGACACAGCAAGAAGACAAGATCTACAAAGTAGAAAGAGAGCTCTCATCAGAAACCATCCATGCTGGCTCCCTGATCTCAGACTTCCAGCCTGCAGAACTTTGAGAAAATAAATTCTGTTGTTTAAGCCACCCAGTCTGTGGTATTGTGTTATGACAGCCCAAACAGACATTATACACACACACACACACACACACACACACACACACACACACACATACACACACACATTTTTATTAAATATCGTTGAAATCCCTTTTTTCTAAATTTATAACCTATATTTATTAAACTCTAATAATTTGTGAACTACAGATGTGTGTGTGTGTTTAATGAAGACAAACCTATCAGCCTTTTTCTTTATGACTCCTGGGATATTTTTTTATCATTCTCAGGAATGTCAAAAGTTATAACACTTATATCCTAGATCTTCTTCCAGTACTTTTGTGGGTTTTAATTTTCATGTTGTAATATTTAATCCATCTGGAATGTATTTTTATATGTTGTAAGATTACTATCATACATTTACCATCATAGGGAAAATTAATTGTCCCAGCACAGTTTACTAAACAGATCATTGTTTCACCACTGATTTGAAAATTCAAATTTAATATAAAATAAACATAACTAAGTCTCCATCTGCATTCTCAGATATATCGAAGAGATTTATCTTTTCTAGTAGATCATTATTTACTACTATAATTGGGTAGATTGAGATCCTATTCAAATTTCTTAGCATATCCTAGTTTGATGTATTTATTATCCCAGTTAAACATTGTTTAGTTTATCAATTTTTTGGTGATTATTTAAAAATATTCAAATAATTCAAAAAATATTAAAACACTTGGTCTAAATTAACAAGTAAAAATTAGTTAAAATATTGCCTTCATCTATTTAGTCTACAGAAGGTAATCATGGTGCCTCCTTAGTTTCCAAAGAGAGTATAATATAATAACCACCATGATGCGGTAATTAAGAGCACAGACTCTGGAGCCAAACTGCATAGGTTAAAATTCTAGATCTGCCATTTATTAGCTGTGGAACTGTGGAAAAGCAATTTAACTTCTTGGCAATTAAATTTCCTCCTCTATAAAATAGTGTTAATAATAATACCTCTGTCTCAAGTTACAGTGTAGATTAAACAAATTGATATATGGAATCCCTTATGTAAAGTTACTGACACAGAGTAAGAACAAGTGTTGGTCAGATAAAATAAATGCTTAGGAAAGTTATTTCTCCTAAATGAAATGAGAAATGATCTCTAAGGACACAGCATTGACTATACATTCCAATTCCATCAGTGATGGTATTTGGGGCATGATGGAATCCAAGTTGGGGCCTTTTAGATTAATTTTATTAGGCCTTATAGAAAAAAAGTGTTTCTCTCAAATACTCTTTCAAGATTCTGAGCCTCATACATGCTTGCCCCTAAATTATCATTTTTTTAACATCTTTGTCATATTTTCTAGCAGATCTCCTTGCTCTGCAAAAGGATATATTTCTGTGAGGTGGATCTAGGCTACCTTTGTCTTCTAAAGCTCATCTTGGTATCACTCTGCCTTGTTGATAATATCTTTGATGCAAATTTCCTATACTGGTATTTTTTTTTTCTAACTTTAGGAGCACTGTCGAATAAAAACACTGTTAAAACAGACACAAAACCAAAGTGTGCATGATGCACAATACAGTTGGGCTTATAAGCATTCCTAAGTATGTTCAAGGCAAAACCATTTTAGAGAGAAGTAAATAACAGCCATTATAGCTATCATTTGTTGACTATATACAAGTCACTGTGTTTGACATACATTATTTAATTTAATTCATATAAAACTGTGATGTTGACATTTTCTCATTTTTAAAAATAAGAAAAGAGAGATTCATATAACTTAAGTGACATTCTTATGACAACAGCTAGTAAGTTTCACAGCTAGAGCTGAATCCAAAATAAAGTGGGTTTTTTTGTTTGTTTGTATTTTTACTCTATTTTTATTTTCTTCTTACTAATATAGTATGTATTTATTATTTATATTTATTAGAAAAGATAAAATGAGTTTGGACTCCTCTCTCACACAGAATAAATAAAATTTGCCATGATTTAAAGATGAAAATGTTAAAATAAAATTAATAAAAGATAGATTTTAAAAATTCATGTATAATCTAGGAAATGGCAAGAAAACTTTTTATTCAAGCTAGAAAACTTACACACTGTAGAGGAAGGATTAGAACATTTGAGTACTTAAGACTTAAAATATAACCATATGGCAGGAATAAAGTAAACAAAACCAAAAGACAAATAATAGAGAAAAATATATTTTTAGTACATATTACAGATAAAGGGTTCACAGCTAATCCATAAAAAATCTTACACATTTTTTCCTCTTTTAATCTTTTTAAAAATTAAATTATTTATTTTTTATGGTGACATTGGTTAACTAAATCCAATAAGTTTCAGCTGTATACTTTAACAGTAAGGCAAATTCTGTAGATTAATAAGAATGGACAAACAGCCCAATTGAAAGTGGTTAAAAAGAGTAAGAAGAGCTGTTCAAAGAGGAAGAAATCCCCCTTGCCAATGAACAAGTGAAGTTACTCAACCTTATTAACAGTTGGCCATAGTGAAATTAAGTAACAAGGCAATACCACTTTAAGATCATGAAATAATGCTGGAGGGTGGTGGATGTTACCATGTTATCTCATACGATTACTGAGGGAAATGTAAAGTATTAAAGCCATTTGGCATTCATTGGTAACATCTATTAAAATTAAGAATTCATATAAACTTCAACTTAGCAATTCCATTTCTGGGTGGTATTCCACAGAAATAAAATCACAAATATATAACAAAAAATATGAATGAAATAAATTATATATATGTATATATATATATAAAATGGTTTAATATGTTGTCTTTCATTCAAACCATCACATTACATAGCTACTTGAAAAAGTATGTTAAGTCTATAACAAATTATGAAAAAAAATTCCATAAAGTATCTCTAAGTGAGAGAAAAACAAGATGCAATAGAGTAAAACAGTGCCTGCATATGTTTGTATGTTTATGAATATATGTTACATTGTTGTATAAACATAGACAAAGATATGAAAAGATGCACACCAGGCTTTGAACATTGGTTATCCAGTGCAGGGGATAATAAAGTGGAAAATCTTACAGAGGTAAAGGTTCTCTCAACATTAAAAAATATAAATTAAATTATTTTATTTAGATAAATACACATATAAGTATTTATATATATGTATAGAGGCATGTGCAAAAAGACTGTTGCCAAAACTGTCAAGGTGTTCTAGGTTTTTTATTGTTTAGGTTTTTTAAAAATAACTTTCTTCCTTATATTTTGAATTTTTAACAATAAAATTTTTAAATAATTTTAAGTTTAGCATTTTATAAAGAAAACATTACAAATCAGGTTAAGGAAATGGTCCAGTATACATAAATGATCAGATTATTCTCTCTCCTCCAGTCATTAATTAAACATGCATAGAGCAGCCACCATGATACTGTGCTAGTTGTGTTACGGTGTTGGGATTATAAAGATAAATGAAATATTCTCCTTGCTATTGTATATTGGGTGATAAAACATGTGAATTAATATTTCTATCACAACACAGTAATTTCTTTAACAACAGTATTTGTAAGACAATAGGAACAGCTAACTCTGTGGCCTCAATGGTGAAGAGGCTTCAGAGGGTAAGGACCATTTTTTGAGTTTGGCCTTGAAGAATGAGTAAACTATTATCACTCACCAGCCCTAGGATGGGAAGGGAAAGCAATTTCTTCAAAGAGAAAGGAAATATCTAGTCCTAATTCACTCATTCATCAAGCTTGCGAAGGAGGCAGGAAACAGTTTACTAATTATAATCCTAATTGATGATAATGTAGAAAGATGGGCAAATGTCAGAGACCAAAAAGAAGAAAAAAGCATCATGAGAACAAATGACTTAGGAAGAGTTCTAGTCAGGAAGTAGTAAAATAAGAACCTGCCTTGAAAAACACAGATTTTTCTGAGAGAAGAAAAATTCAAAGATGCACTTAATAGAAATAAGCAACTGTCAAAGCATCTGACTAAGCTCAACAGGTTATGTTTGCAGTTAGAGAATAAATATAGATTGCTGTTCATTCAAGACCTTGTAGGAGGAGGATGGAGAGAAGATAGGTATTCAAGCAATAATCATTAGGCTGAAGGAAAGAAGGTTAGTGATCTGCCACTTTTGCCTCTTCATTGTATATATTAATTGTAAGCCATGTACAAACACATATGAAGTATCTAATGGTACCGGAATGTTTAACTGTTGAGAACAGGTGCCCCAAAATACTTGTGTCTTCTAGAAAAGCAAACAAGGTTTCAGTCATGGGTTAACAGCTCACAGAAAACACTAGCTCTTGGGGAATGGGGAAAAAGAAAGGAGTGCTATCTATCTATCTATCTATCTATCTATCTATTTATTTATTTATTTATTTATATTATTGATAATAGCAAATAATTTAATCAAATGCTTATTACGGGTCTAATAGAGTGTCGGGTGTTTTTACATAAATACCTTATTCAATCCCAGAATGACTCTAAGAAATAGATACAGACATGCCCTTTTTTAACCAGGGTAGGTGTTATTATTTTATATGTAGGGAGGCAGGTCCATAGAGGAATTTTTTTATTTTTAAAAGTTTTATTAGAATATAGCTAAGACACAATATTGAATTAGTTTCAAGTGTACACCATAGTTACTCAACATTTATATACCCAAAGAAGTGATCAGCATGATAAGTCCAGCAACCATCTGACACCATACAATGCCACCACAATATTATTGACTATATTCCCTATGCTGTACACCACATTCTCATGACTTGTTTGTTTTATACCTGGAAGTTTGAACCTCTTATTCTCCTTCACCTTTCCCCATACCCTTTTTCTGATTTTTCAATTACATTTGACATTCGATATTATTCTATATTCATTTTAGGTGTACAGAATAGTGGTTAGACATATATATATATATATAATTTACTAAGTGACTCCCACCCCTGACTAGTCTAGTACCCACCTGGCACTATACATAGTTAGGGTAACATTTTTTCAAGCTGATTATAAATGCAAGAGACAATTACTCATTGGGTCAGACTGTCCATGTGCACTAGAGGATATTTTAGGGCAATGACTGCTTTGGTTATGGGGAATTTAGGCAAGGTAATAATTTCAATGGTTAAGCTTAGGCAAAGCTATTTCTATTTTATGTTCAGTAACTCCCTTTTTTTAAAATCATCAGTTTTCCCAAATGTGGGCCAGAAGGGGACCAGGAAGAAATAAGGCTTAAAGCTGTCAACAGTCAAACATCAAAAATAGAAACAGATTCAGTATTACACTCTGCCTCCCCATACACATCACCCCTCTCTCCATCCCCCAACCCAAACACATGCAGAAACACCAGGTCCTTTTCTTCCTTGCCAGTGTGATAAATGTTAAGGAGAAAATTCCTCTTCAGTTCTTACCTAGTCCTTATTCTCAGTGTCTGACTAACTATGGTCTGGCTGGTCTGGGCCTCAAACTTGCAGGATTCTACCTCTTCCCCTTTTCACACACCCACCCATTCCTTCACTCCCTTCCCACCATCAGAGAACACACAGAGATACAAAAATATCTCATTTTCACTTTTATTTTAATCGTCAGCACCTAATCACCTGATTTCTTTTTAACACAGCTGACTATCAGTGTAAGTTTCAATCTTTACATAACTGATCAATAGTCATCTAGCTCATCATCTGAAGAGGCATCAGAAATCGTTGTTAGGTCATCTTCTTCTGATGGGAAGAGAGATTTACTTGTACAGGGAGCTTCTTCCTTGTACAGGTCAACTTCATCATTCTTTGGCTCCTCTTCATTATTTTTCTCATTCAGCTTATAGTAACAGACTGGTATTATTGATTTCTTCCCCTTCTGAAATCTTGTTGAATTTTGTTGAACTGATTTCACTTTCATGACTATTTTCTGTATCTGGTAGGGAAACAAGAAAAACCCAGAAAGACATTGTTTTTGGAAAATAGGGTGTGAAATAGGTGAGAAGGTGGATTGTAAGAGAATGAGAGTGGATTGGGGAGGGGTTTGTGCCAGGAAAGGGCAGGGTAAGTGTTTTGAGTGGCGGATCAATAAGGAAGAGGAGGTGGCATGAGTAGGGTAATCTTACCTTATGAGGTAATGTAACTTTTTGTTTTTCTTGACCCTTTAATTTTTCCTGTTCTTCATGTTGAGGAGGAGTCTTCCTTTTCTTACTCTTCCTTTTATTTCTTGGAATTCTCTTTTGTTTCACTCCAGTGGTTTCTGGTTGTGTCTCAATATCTGAATTAGGCCCCTGTGGCTCTTCATTAGTCTTCTCCATGTTGTAGTAACAGTAAGCAACTCCAGGGCTCCTGACTGCTCTATAAAAACCCTCCCAGGGCAACAAGCCACACCCTTCAGCTTTGATTGGTCAGCAACAAACTCCTCCAGCCAATGGTTGCCCTGGGATAGCTTGACATCACAAAGCACCACCCCTGACAATTCATGGTGGGGACAGAAAGGATGCAAAGGAGTCAAGATATTCTGGTTAAAGAAAGGGGGAGTTTCCTCAACACTCCCAAAGGGTTTTCTCAAACTGACCTCTTATTTTCCCCTCTGGTTCCATTCTTGTGGTGCATGGAATAAAGAGGGTGTTTCCTCCAAGCCATTCCCTATGGCCACCCCCATTCAGTGGTTCATTGTATTGTCTCTCAGCTTTCATCCTTACCCAGAATTTTGTGTTTTCTTTTTAAATAAATGCTTTAAAACAGTTTTAGATTTACAGAAAAACTATGAAGATACTACCCATATACCTCACACCCAATTTCCCTTATTATTAACATCTTACATTAGCATGGTACATTTGCTACACTAGTGAACCAACACTAAAACAGTATTATTAACTGCAGTCTGTACTCTACTCAGATTTTCTTAGATTTTACTTAATGTCCTTTTTTGGTCCCAAGATCTCATACAGTATACAACATTAAATTTAGTCATCATGCCAGGCCTCATTAGGCTCCTGTTAGCCGTAACAATTTTTTAGTCTTTTTGCTTTTGAGGACCTTGACAGTTTGAAGGAGTATCTTTTTTTTTTTACATTAAATTCTCAGATGTTATTGATCTTACAGCTGAAAGTTTTTATGCTTTTACCAACCTCTTCCTAGTTCCCCCACCCTTCAGCCCCTGGCAAACAATCTTCTATTCTGTTTCAATGAATTTTCCTTTTTCCTTTACAAAGATTCTATATATAAGTAATACCATACAGTATCTGTCCTTTTCTGTTTGGCTTATTTCATTTAGCATAATACCCTCAAGGTCCATCCATGTGGCCACAAAAGGCAAGGTTTCCTTTTTTATCACGGCTGAACAATATTCAATTGTGTGTGTGTGATTACTGGGTATATTTCAGTGAGTTTCTTCTCTACTCTGCTCATATTTATAAGTTTTTTATTCCAAAGAACCACAAACCAAGTCAGTACCATCAGGATTATGGACCACCTTATGGCAACGGTTGAATTAATCCCTTGGCTTTGTCACAGGGGTGTCATGGATGTTTCTGTAGACTCCTGAGGATGAGGATCCTGTGTGTGTGTGTGTGTGTGTGTGTGTGTGTGTGTGTGTGTGTGTGTGTTTGACAGAGGAATGGGCAGCAGCAGCAGCAGAAGCATTTTATTAAGTCCTAGTGAGTCTTCTGCTTTTGGGAGTATGACTTCAGCATCTCACATAATAACTGCTTTTCTTCCATGTGAGTGACTGCCCAATGGACCTGTATATGGAACAGACTATCAGTCTTTCTCACAGGCTCTATATAGAAAGAGGGCTAACAACTGGTTAAGAAACAACAAATGTTCACACGGTAAGGGTCATTCATTCCCTTGGGATTAGTATCAGTCACATCCTGCTTTGGAATTGAGACTCATAATTCAATTTGAGACTCATAAATAGGTCCAGGTTGAGACACATGATTGAGGGCTGCTATAAGGAGGGCTCCAATCCAATAATCCTGTTACTATATGCCAATTTGCTAAACTGATTTATGTGGATCAAATCTTTAGCAGATGCTTGGTAAGATTCACAAATGCAGCACAAAGAACAATTGAAAGCATAAGCTAGCCAGCAAGCTGTAGCTCAAAGTGCATGCCTACCAGCATGTAGCAGAGCCAGTAAGGAGGCCAAAGAAAGAGAAGAAAGACCCTTGGTGTTGTGGACAGTACCTTGATGTCCTGCTCACAGGGCCAATTGTGGTGATCACACCACAGAGACAGGATGGATCCTCCACTATACAAAGAGGGTATGAAAAAGTTTATTACTCACATAATGATACTTTCTGGCCAGAGCAGGGCAGACTCTCAAGCAGCTTCAATAATGGCTTGAGAAAGCAGAAAAAGGAGGTTGGCTTGTTTTTCACAGTGGTAAGAGGATGAAGCTGGACTAAGAGTTCCTACATAGAGGTCAGGGTTTGCATGGTCTGAATTTCCTACTGGCCTCACAGAAAAGTGTACTTGGGCTTTCTTATCAGACATAGATAAGAAGGGGAAGAAGAAGTGGTGGGGCTCTTTTATAGAATAGCGTTGTATAAATGCAAGACATTCTAGCACAAATATAAAATTCACAAAACCCTTATTACCAAGCTTCTCATATTGTTTTTAGTTTAAGTTGCTTTTCATTAGATAAGCATTTCTGAAATTATGTTTTTTTTAAAATTATTGTTTAACATGCCTTAGAATTATCTTGGTTCATCAACAGAAAAACTGTGTAGAAAGAGACAAGATTGCTAGCATCGACAAGTCTGACACTGTCTACAGGAGGGCACACCTAATTGCACTATCTGCTGAATTATATGGAGTTACTTATAATTTTTCATCCCAGGTGACTGTTGTAGGGTCCAAAGACTATAATAATAATAGAAACTAACATTCATTATTCACTAACTCTATGTAGCAATTATACTAAATATCTATGTCCCTGTTTAATCTTCATCACAACCCTATTAAGATAAGTAGCAAAATGGAACTTTTTGCCAGCTGTGCTGAGACTCCTGTGGCCATCTCCATTTCAGTTACAGAAGAAGAAAATAGCACTGGGGAGGGCATCTAGCAATATTTATGGGTTATGCTCAAAAGGTGCATGCATTACTCCTGCTCACATTTCATTGGCAAAAACTAAACTCACATAGCCACACCTAACTGCAAAAGAAAAGGAGAAATGTGGTCTATCTAGAAGAAGAGATCTTGAAATTGGAGATCAGGAAGCAATCTCTGTCTCTACTAACCTGTTGATCACTATCTCTAATAGTTAGAGCTTGAAACATAGTAACTTTATACATATCTTTTGAATGAACTGGTTTGGGTTCTTTGGGTCATTTATGGAGACCAGAAACATAAAACTGGGTTAAGCAATGGCTTCTTAAATTTGACATCAAAAGCACAAGAAAGAGTAAATTGGATTATATCAGAATTTAAAAATGATTTCTTCTGTAAAAAATACCATAGAGAAAGTAAAAAGGCACACCAAAGAGAGAGAATCATTGCAAGTCATATATCTGATAAAGGTCTATTTAATATTCAGAATAGAGAAAGAACTCTTACAACTCAACGACCAAAATATAAATGACCTAATTAAAAATTAGGGTAAAGGACTTGAATAGACATTTCATCACTGAAGATATACAAATAGCCAACAAACACATGAAAATATTCTCAACATCATTAGTCATTAGGGAAATGCAAATCAAAGCCATAATGAGATACTACTTCAAATATACTTGGAAGGCTAAAGTTAAAAAAAAAATAACACAAAATAATATGTATTGGCAAGGATATGAATAAACTAAAACCCTCATACACTTCCAGTGGGAATATAAAATGGTGCAGCCTCTGGAGAACAGTTCAGCAGTTTCTTAATAAGTTAAACATAGACTTCCCATACTACCCAACAATCTCACTCCTAAGTATATAACCAAAAAATTAAAAACAGAAAAAAAACAGGTGAATGAAGCATCACAAAAGCAATGAGCAAATGTTTCAAGATGGAAAAAATCATCATCTTTATTAAATATTCTTCATAGGTAAGATGGAAACAGACAGATGATTATTGAACTCAGTAGTATAGAGGTCATTGGTAACTGAAAAGAAGAAAATTAAAAGAATGAAAAATGTTTAATATAAACCTGAATGATGTATATTAAGGAGATAATGCGAGATGAGGAAGTAATGGTGGATATTTTTTTTGAGAGATTTGGTCCTAAAGAGAGAAGAAATATGAGACTATAGCTAGAGGGATATTTGGTATTAAAAGACTGAATTAAAAAAAAAAACTCTAGAGCAAATGTATGTTGAAGTGAATGATTCAATGCAATTGATGATATAAAAGATCAAGGAGGATAATTCTAGAAGAAGAAATATTGAACCAGAAAGAAGGGTATTCAGATCACTTATAGATGTGATCCATAGTAAAAGTGGAAGGGTTAGCCTTACATGGGAACAAGTAATGTTTATACATTGTACAGAAGAGAAGGAAATGATTATGGCATAGTTACAAATTCAGGTAATATGGTGGATTTACTGAAGAAGATATAAGGATACTCCTTGATCTTTTTTTTTTCAGTAAAGGGATGAGGTAAGGTCATAAAATGACAGCAGTAAGGGTGGCGTTTTGAGAAATTGAGGAGAGGATGAAGTATTGAATAATCATTTTGAATAATGGAAATGGACATATAACATAAAAAGATTGATGATTTGAGATATGTGATTAAGAATTTAAGGTGACTTAACAAGGGTTCTGGTTTTACCAAGAAAGTATTATGAGGGAAAAGTAGGTAGGGAGATGAAGGTTTATGAAAGTAAATTATAATAATGATGGACCATGAACTCTAATTTGGCCAGGAATGAGGAAATAAAGAATAGGAAGGGTGGTTAATAAAGAGATGTAGTACAGTTCATAGATTAGAGTTCAAAGTTAAAGAACTGTTGGAGGTGTGTGTGTGTGTATGTGTGCATGTGTACACATGCATATAAGTGAGGTACTTTGGCAGAAGAACAATCAGTTATAAAAATCAAGATTTCAGAGTTGGTATAATTTGGGAGAATGGCAATGTCTAGAGCATGAGCATTACAGTGAGTGGCTTAAGTATGATGGGAGAAAAATGTCATTGGAGATGAGAGCATGAAAGATTCACAAAACCAAAAATGTTGGATTAATATCAACATAGATGACAGATGTTGAAGTTGCAAAAGTGATGGCAGAGGAATAAAGTGACTCAGAAGTTAAAGTGTCAAATGGATGAAGAAAAAAAACATAGGAGGGGTAGCACACGATATTGTCTAATAGCATCAACTACAAATGAGGTCTGGATTTTGAAGGAGAAAGAAGCAGAAATGGTTTGGAAGTGATGATGAGGAGCAAAGTCAACACCTCCTCTACCTCTACTCCTTGGGGTATGTGAGGGAAACTGATGTTTGTTTAAGATGAATGCAGGAGATGGGATATCCTCAAGGCATTTATAAAATAGAAATGAAGAAAGCACTGACAGAAGAATTTGAAGCTACTGGAAAGCTTGTTAATGATAGAATGAGTTATAGAGGGTAGAAAAGAAGGGCTTATGAAGATGGAAAGAGTTGGGCATGATTTTGTTCTGTGTAGAACAATAATATGAGGATGAGGGTCTAGCTACTGATGGATTATCTGCAAAGTAGTGACTGAAGAAAAGTGATGAGACATGACAAACTTTATTATTGTACGATTATTGTGAGATGATGATTACCTAATTAAGTCTGGTGATTACCTAATTAAGATTGGCCTAGAATCCAGAAGAAACCAGAAACACCAAAAGAAAGATACTTCCTCTTAATATCATGTATCCTGAATGATAATCCAGTCTTCCAAAGATAGATTAATAAGGACATCTAAGAGGACAAATTTGAAAGGAAAGGACTGCGTGGGCTCAGAACTGTGGGTGTGTATGAAATGAAAAATATCAGCAGCGTATTCTAATGCCAGCAGGTTGCTTTTATAGGCATATGGAACTGTGCATTATTTTTGGACCACTCAAGATGCCTGCACACACATGGCCCACATGCAAGTACCAAAACTTACTGGACACTTGTAAAAGCAAAGCTAGGGAAGCAGAGAGGCTGCAGGGATGTGGTATTATTGTCCCAATACAGAAATGCATTTACTTAGGCCTCCTAAATGGCAGGTGGAAATAAATGAAAAAAAGGAAAGGGAGCTTATTTTTTCCCTAACATCTCTCCTCAGGAAGAAGTACTGGAGTTGTGTTTCCCACATAAATTCACCTGCTAAAAGTCTAGGGAGTTCATCAGGGGGCCGATGTTTCCACCTAAGTATGGTTACCAGCAAACATTTAATCAAAATCATGGCTGCATCTAGCTCACATTAAAAGATTTCTTTTCATCATTGTCTTTTAAAAGGACAATTCCCCACACTTATAAATCCAGACTCAGAACATCAATTCAGCCTGCCTTGGGAGTTCTGTGGCTATACCTTCCTGCTGGGAATCAGCACTGTCCTCAGGGAATCAATTTGATTTTTTTGCCAAAGTGTTTTCTTTTCAGTATTTATCCACTGGAATGTCTAGCAGTAAAGCGCACACAAAGCAATGTCATCTTAAGATTTAATTTCTTTCACCAAATATATACAGTATATATGAGCATCACAGAAAGAAGACAGAGTTCCTTAATTAAAGTTCCAACAGAGATCTGAGCTCAAATCCTAGAAGAATCTCATTGTGAGTTAGGCTAGATACTTAACCACTCTGGGCCTATTTTTTGCTTTCTAAAAAGGGGGATATTAATATCTCATACAGATACTGTAAAGATCAAATAAAATAATTCATGTAATGAATATAGCACGGTGATTCACAAAATGTAAGAAAATATTTTCAAATCATATAGCTGATAAGGGATTTGTATCTAAAATATATAAAAAACATTTACAAGTCAGTTATAAAAAGATAAATAACCAAATTAAAAATGGGCTAAGGGTCTCAATAAACATTTCTCCAAAGAAGACATACAAATGGCCAAAAATCACATTAATGATGCTTGGCATCGTTAGTCATCAGAGAAATACAAATCAAAATCACAAAGAGATACCACTTCATACTCACTAGGATACCTAGAAACAAAAAGTCAGATATTCACAGCGTTGGTGAAGATGTAGAGAAATTAGAACCCTCATACACTGTTATTAGAAATATAAAATGGTACAACTGCTTTGGATAAGTTTGACAATTTCTGAAAAAGTGAAACAGAGTTACCATGTGACCAGTGAATCCACTCATAGGTATATTTCTAAGATTAATAAAAACATATGTCCACAAAAAACTTGTATGTGAATGTTCATAGGAGCAATATTCATAATACCCAAAGGAATAAATGGATTAACAAAATGTGGCATATCCATACAAGGGAATATTATTCAGTCATCAAAAGTAATGAAGTACTGATACATGTTTTAACATGGATGAACTTTGAAGCGCTATAATAAGTGAAAGAAGACAGTAACAAAAAACACATATATATGAATCTATTAATATGAAATGTTCAAAACAGGGAAATCTATGGGTATAAAGTAGATTAATAGTTGCTTATGGTTGAGAGCAGAAGTTGTGGGTCCTGGGAGATGATAGCTAAAGAGTATAAGGCTTCTTTTGAGGTGCTGAACATGTTCTAAGATGGACTGTAATGATAGCTGCACATATCTGTGAATATACTAAAACACATTAAACTCTATACTTCAAATGAGTGAACTGTATTTTATGTAAATTATGTCTCAAAATTGTTTTTAAAAAACATGTGGTAGACAGAAAAAAAAGAAAAAAGTACAGCATATTACATAATGAAACATAGTAAATGCTTATTAAGTGGTAGCTATGATTATTATTATTCTATCATCATTTACTATATTCCTCTGACGAATTTAGTTTGTCTGGTTCAAAATCAATCCATGGCAAACAATTAAATTACTAGGAAGGAATTCAATGTGACCAATAAATCCTAATGATTGACAGAATGATCTCTGGAACCAGACAGCCATGGATCTACCATCATTCACATATGACCTTGAGTAAATTAACTTCTCAGTTTCCTTATCTGTAAGGTGAGGATAATAATAGCACCCTCCTTATCCAAATATTTTTAGTAGTAAATAAAGTAAGGTTATGTGCTAAAGCCAGCAAAGTGACTGGAGCATAATAGATCTCAGCAAAAATTAGATCTCTTTTTCTCAAGCCAATTTCCAACATGTTCTAATCCTCCCCCAAAAAAATCTTTCAATTTTTATATGCTAAAACATTTTATTTTAAATGTCAAACTTTTTCTGGAAGTTGCTTCTAATAATGGTTCACTGCCTGGATATTGCCAGCTGCCAACATGTCAAATATTCCAAAAGACTACATTCTTATTCTCATCGTCCTCTCTACTGGTAACTTGTTGATGGATTTAAGTCACTGATGCTGGTTGAGTTAGTAGGTATTCTTCATTTGAATCAGCCAGTTGTGCATCTTTACCTTTCTCTCAGCTACTGGTAAGAAAAATCATTCATTGAAAAGTCAATGAAATAAATGTGGTTCAATGAATATGGCTACCAGCATTAGAAACGAAAACTACTCCCAGCAAATTCAAGATTGTGCTACTGTGAAATCTTCCACTCCCAAGGTTTTTTGAGGGTTTTTGTTTTGTTTTGTTTTGTTTTTTGGGTGGTTTACTCAAAATCAGTGACCTTAAATAACTAAAGAAAAAATAAAACAAGATGTTAAAAAACATGTCAAGATGTCAAGATGTGCTTAAAAATCAATACGCAGTTGCTTTTAATATAAAGAAAGGAAGACAAAACTTCCATAAAACCCCTGCTAGAACAAATCATGTTCTTCGCTCCAGGGATTAAAGAGAAGAGCAATTTTGTCACAACTATATATCATCTACCCAGATGTGTGACTTTTTTTCAAATCTGTGAAACCTGAAAATTTCATTCTATAAACTAGAGACACATCCACTGAATTTAAAGATAACCATATGTACTTTTGTAATCAAGCTTAAATTATACTACAGTGGGGGAAAAACACATTTTTATACCTTATGACTTTCAAAAATTCAGCATAGGAATTGGCTATAAAAGTCTCAGATTTTATGTACAGCTTCCAAGTTATGCTTTGGCTCTGGAATTTTAACTGTTTTAAACTAACTTAACAGAAACATTAACAAAAGCAAAACATACATTGCAGGCTGCATCGGGGAAAGCTGTGTCCTGCAGCAAGTCTCTACTCAGGAATGGCACATGTCAAGTTCATTGCTTTTTTTGCCAAGGTGTAAGCATGTCCCAGGAGAGTGTGAGAATTTAAATCCTCAGAAGAAATGTCATGATGCTGCTTCTGAGAACAAGTTGACTTGAAGGTCAGAGAGATTGTTTCTGAGAGGGAAAACTTTTTAAGGTTTCAGTCTGACCTGCACAAGTAAGTAGCATTATTTCTGTCCACTCTTCCTGTTCCCAGTTTTAATTCACTGGGCCATTCCTGTGGCCTCAGATTTACCCTATTCTCTCCTTGGCTTTGTCTCCTCTGAAATATCTCTATCCTTTCTCTTGCTGGGCCATGCCAATGTCACTCCCATGCAGACAGCTTCTCTTATAGTCCTCGGGGTTACCTCATCCTGCCCCATCATCGTGCCATTACCTCGAACCCTTTCTTTATGTTAATAGGTAATGTCATCAGAGCTAATGTTTATTGAGGTTTTACCATGTGTCAGACACTACTGTAAGCACTTCACATGCATTACTTTAACTGATCCTCCCAAGAAGGGGGGTTTATTATTAGCTCTCTTTTATCAATAAGGAAACAGAAAGGATATCTGTTTATAGAATATACAATATATGTCATTTGCTAAAGGACACAGAATTAGAAGGTAGCAGAGTTGGTATGTGTAGTGAGAATTTGTGATTCAAAATGTTATACAATACTGTACCATTCATTTTTCATTTTTTGCTAAATTTAAGGTGAAAAACATAGTATCTTATTTTAATTTGCATTTCTTGATTTCTACAGCAAAAACAGAATGCTTCAAATTGGGATATAAGGTATACTGCATACATTTTCTTTTATTTTTTTTAATAAAATCAAATTCTGAAACTTAGAAATTAGAGTTTAGGAGAAATAAAGGAGATATTATTCAGTAATATGCCTGATGAATTAATAGCATGGTTTTTCTTCCTTCCCAGTGGTACTGTTAAATTATAGTCCCCCAAGACTTTTCAGGAACTGCTGCTACGAGAGGCTAGAGAAATCTTCCCAGTGATGATTCTCGGGATCTCAGTGGTAAACCCCATCACCACCACTGCTCTCCAAACAAACAGTACTAAGTATCCTACCTCCTCCATAGTCATTGGTACCCAAGGCCCTACCACGTCAAGGCACAGCCTGTGAGGTCAGAACAAGTCTCTGACATCAGTAGAACCCATTATTTCTAGTTTTTTCTCCTAGTCTGAAAGAGTCAAGCATTCCAAACCACACAGTCTCCAAACTTCCCTTGGAGGGTGGGTCAGACTAATCTTAATTCCTTTTTAGGACTAGTCTAGATGTTGTAAACTTTAGTTCTATGATCCAAATGAAAATGCCTCCTTGAAAGCTCTCACAATGTTCTCTTTATTTAATGTTAGTTTCCAATAACTAAAAATTGGAAGCTCTAATGTAAAAACCCAGACTTATTTTCTCATTCTGCCTCCAAAGATCTGGCAACACTATTCCACATTCCTTGCAAGAAAGAATATCCTGGATCCAATAGTAACTTCGGTATCTAGATGGGCCATGAACACCCTAGTTCACCATCTGGCTGCTTTACTTTCCTAAACTGCCTGAACTCTACAGGTATTTGTGACTTTGAACCTAGGATTTTTAAACCAAAGACTATTCAGGGTTGACTTTGGGGCACCAGAAACTCCAGAGTTTGTTTTTTTCACAGAGGATGGAGATTACTGAAACACTGAAGAGCTGTTAACATGCCCCTTCCCAAGGATAAGCCTACATATTAGGAGCAAAGTCCTGGCTAACACTCCTGGAAGTAATAAAAGTAATTTACAGTTAACACCAGTAAAATTAGAACATTTTTATAAAATTAACTGACATATATATTTTTCCTTTGGGAGTTACTTACCTAACTAAATCTCTGCCCATTTTCCTACTGGGACATTTATATTTTTCTTACTGCTTTCTAAAAGATTTGTATATATTAATCAATTCTTCTATGATACATGCATCCCTTTTTTCTGGTTATTTACCTTTTCATTTTATCTGCCCTTTTATATAAATAAGTTAAATTATTTTAATGCAGTTTTGAAGCACACCTAATCCACAATGATAATAATATCAATAATAATATCAATGATTTCCACATTCCAGTTTTACTTTCACTACCCTTGTGGACAATGGTAATGGTACAAAGAACTATGTAAGTATCAGGCAGGTGGGATTACAATGGTTACAGATCAATGTACATAGAGAGCTAAGAGAGTGAATTTCTGCCTATTCCTAGTTCAAGCTTCCTTACAGAGATTGAAGTCAAAAGATAGAGCAAAAAATAAAAGAACAGGTGAGACTATATATATATTTCTAATCATGAAATTTGTATACCAGTTTAAACCAAGTCAGTGGCAAGTGAACAGTGCCCAGAATCTCCCTCTGGAATCAGCAGACTCAAGCTAACTCATATACAGAGAACCAGTTGTGTCCCTGATAGCCTCATTGCTTTGTCAATGGCATAAATCCTACCAAAGTTCCTTCAGTATCATTCCCCCAAAGAAGTTAACTTGGCCAAGTGCTGCTTTGATTCTAATTGTTCTTTACTTCCAGAACTAGCAAATTTTTCCATAAAGGAACAGATAATAGTTTGGTTTTCTCCTTCTTCTTCTCTTCCTCCTCATATTTCTATTCCTCTTGCTCTTCATAACACATTTTTCTTTTCCTTAATGCTATTAGCTTGGTTGATTAATATTTTATTATACATGATTTTCTTTATCTATTCACCTATCAATGGACACAGATGATTTCCAGATCTTGGCTATTGTGAATAATGCTGCAATGAACATGAGTGTGCAGATATCTTTCTACATAATGATTTCATTTCCTTTTAAAATATATTCAGAGGTAGAATTTCTGGATCATAATGTAGTTCTATTTTTCATTTTTTGAGGAATCTCCATACTGCTTTCATAATGGCTATCCAATTTATATCCTACCACAGTGTACAAGGGTTCCCTTTTCTCTACATCCTTGCCAACACTTGTTATCTTTTGATAATAGTCATTCTAACAGATTTTAGATATCTTATTATAATCTTGATTTGAATTTCCCTAATGATTAGCAATGTTGAGCATTTTTTCATATACCTGTTTGCCATTTGTATGGGCGGAGTGTGAGGGATCTAGGGAGATATTAGTCAAAGGGTACAAACTTTTGCATAAGATGAAAAAGTTCTGGAGACCTAGTATATAGCATAGTAATAATAGTTAATAATGATGGATACTTAAAATTTGCTAAGAGAGTAGATCTGAAGTATTTCCACCACAAAAAAGTAACTATGTCATGTAATAGATATGTTAATTAGCTTTATTATAGTAATCATTTTATAATGTGTGTATGTGTGTGTGTGTATATATGTATGTATATATATGTATGTATGTATGTATGTATGTATGTGTGTGTGTGTGTAATATCACATTGTATACCTTACATATATAAAGTTTTGTCAATCATACCTCCATAATGCTGAAAAAATTACATAGTGTTTCAATACAAATGAAGTATCTCAAAAAACAAAAAAAAATATAGAACAAGAAGATAAAATTTCACAAGTTTATGTAGGATTATCTAAAATTACATTGTATATGTCTCATCAAAATGCATCAGAAAAGATGACTACAGTATCTGTGAGAGTAAAGCAGTTGGTGACTCTTCAGACATACCTGACTTCAGTTTAGAATGTATAAGAATTTAATTGATACTATTCAGTTATCATTAAAATTGATTTTATTAAATATGAATAGCAATAATGACATCACAGGAGTATATCTACTTGAGTCCAAAGCAGATAAACCTATATCTATGAACCTAAATAAATTCAGAAAAAATAAATCAGTGAAATTGGTAAATTGGTGCCTATCCATAGAATTTTCTATTTTTCAATCAATTATTTTGACATCACATTGGTCACAAGGAAAGGATCTCATGCATACTAGCTAAGTAGACTGAAATAGGGTAGAATTGGCAAAAGAAGGGAATGAGACCTCATTCACAGCTACACTGATTTTTTTCAGAAGTGGTGACTGAGTAAAGAAATGTAAGCTTCCCATGGCAAAAAAAAAAAAGCCTAAAATATCTTTTTCTGAATAAAATGAAGGTTTCAGAGGAATCACATTCGTTGTACTGCAAATTGGTTTAGCCACTATGGAAAACAGTTTGGAGGTTCTTCAAGAAATTAAAACTAGAACCATCTATGACCCAGCAATTCCACTTCTGGGTATTTACCCAAAGAACTCTAAAAAAAAGATATATGCACCCCTATGCTTATTGCAGCATTATTTACAATAGTCAAGATATGGAAGCAACCTAAATGCCCATCAATAGATGATTAGATGAAAAAAAGAAGTGGTACATATATACAATGAAATATTAGCCATAAGAAAATATGAAATATTGCCATTTGCGACAATATGGCTGGATCTTGGGATTATCATGCTAAGCAAAATAAATCAGACAGAAAAAGTTGAGGACCATATTATTTCACTCATATGTGGGATATAAAACTGAAAGCAACAAGTGAACAAGACAGACAAACAAAAACTCATAGAAACAGAACAGTATGGTGGTTATCAGGGTGAAAGAAGGGTGAGGGGGAGACAGACGAGGGTAAAGGGCCTCAAACATATGGTGATGGAGAGAGATTTGACTTGGAGTGGTGAATATCCAATACAATAGACAGATGATGTATTACTGGATTATACATTTGAAACCTAAATAATTTTATTATCCATGTCAACCCAAGAAATATACTAATTTTAAAAAGTTTTTCCAGCTTTATTGAGGTATAATTGATATAAAAAACTGTATATATTAATATATACAACTTGATAAGTTTGAACAATACATATACTATGATACCATCACCATAAAGTAAGGTTCCTTTGATTATATAAGGGAGAGAAAAAACAAAAGCAAAGAGGTGGGCATTTAGAGAATCATAGAGAAATTTAGTTTAACAAAATAAATTACAATGTAATTTCAGAATTTGTCTCTATCATAATGTATTTGGGGAACCAAAATACACAATAAATTAGTAAAGAAAGTCAAATTGTAAAGTATTTACCGATAAGGTTAAATGCAATTTTTAAAAATTCATTTTTTAATTAATTTATATTTTTGGTAACATTGGTTAAGAAAATCAAGTTTTTCAGGTACACAATTTAATAGTAAGGCAGGCACACACACACACACACACACACACACACAATTTCTCTTTCTGATACAATGTATTATTCTAATATTTTTGCTCATTCAGTCCTTGCTGATAAGCAACTCCAACTTCCATCTCCAAAGAGATTAATCACATTTAATGTGTTCACTGGCACAGTGACATACCTAAAGCAAGAAGGTGGAAAATGATTTTGCCAATGTCATTGGAATGTGTTTTTGCCAAGCTCTGAATGATATTACTTAATGGCAATTCTAAGAGAGATGATATATGTGTTTCAGCTGAAGAAATTTCTTGCATTCAACTTATAATAATTAAATATGTAGTCAAGATTGTTTCCATATGTATATAGTAAATAGATTCCTTAAAATCCTATGTTTATTCTGAACCCAGGTACACTCTGCAACATTTTTTTTTCAATTTGGGGAAAATAGACATGGGATTTTATAAGTGTGTTATCCTAACCCTCTATTAGTGACAATGGTTGAGAGAAAAACGGTTGCCCAAAGGTTTTATATTTTAATTCCTAAAACTATAAATAACTTACTTTATATCATAAAAGGGACTTTGCAGGTATTATTAAGTTAAGGATTCTGAGGTGAGGATACAGCAGGCATAAGAAATGAGTACAGTGACCCTTCTATATTCTCAAGAATAATGTGGATAAAAAAGAAGAAAGATGATACTGCACATGTTTTCTGTAATAAGTACTGGGCAATACAATTGTCAACCAACTAGGGATGCTGTTTTGAGGAATAAAAAGAGCCTATAAAGCTATGAGAACATGTTAAATCTTAGTTAAGAAAAACATCTTAACCATTATTTCTGACTATATTGGGGGAAGCAATTAGTTGGAAATGCAGGAGAGTGAGCCTTTAATCCATCTGTAAAATAACACATTTACTAAAACATTCCCCCGCAAGAGAAAAAGAAATCTTGTGGAAAGGAGCTTCTGTAGAGCAGTAGTATATCTTCTTTATCCTGACAACTCAAATTAGCTGAATTCAGCTCAAACTGCATAAACAATTGTACAAAAATCAAGCATGATATAACTCTAAATAAATCAGTATATTCAACTATGAAGAAATGGTGGATATGAGAACAGGAATTACATGCCCAATCTTCACAGCTGAAAAGGAATATGTTGATTCATGTAGAGTTATGAAATCAACATCTCTCTATATGTATCAAGGAAGATTTCATGGAGGAGGGAGTATAATGTAGTAGACTAAAAGAAGGGTAAAATAACCATTACAGGGGTGACCTGACACAGCCACAGAGGCAGGAATGAAATGATTACCACCAACAAGAAAATGGAACAAAGAAACTCACAGCTCTTTGATATAAATCCATTCAAATTTTCTTGATCTATGAAAAGAAAATTGTACTTTTGGGCTAAGATAGCAGTGAGTTCACATACAAAACAATCCTAAGAGAGAGAGTAACCTGAAAATATATGAAAATGGAATTCCATTGCCTGAATGAGATGTTGTATCTTAATCTCCCCAAGTATATTTATTTTTAACTTATTCTTAAATTAACATAGATATTCAATGTTGAATAAAGAAACCTTAGCTGTTGTTCTAAAAGATACTCGTATGAGTTTCTTTAAGGTATTCTCTAAAGAAAACCTTAAGGAATTTTGGAGTTCATTGGTAGTAAACTCATTGAAAATGACAAGGAGACAAGCTTATATGCTTGATATATGTTCAAAGTAGAAAAGAGTCTGACTAGGGACAGGAGAGTCAAGTGGAAATAGCATCAGGCTTTTGTGCAAGAGACCTGAGTTTCAGTTCTGACACTGCCACCACCCGGCTATGGAATCTTCATTAAGTCATTTCCCATTTCTGGGTCTCGGTTTATGTATCTTGAAAGTGAAGGTGGTTTAAATTGAGAAAAAATATAGAGAAAATATGCTTCTACTAGGTCCTCTTCCAGCCTTACAATCCTCAACTCAACAAACTAGGAAGCTGCTGCCAGACCATCAGAGTCAACATACAAGGTGAAACTTATTCCTCTTCCTCAGAAATAATCTTTAAAATGCCTTCTAGTTCCAAGACTTTACGTTTCTACGTTTTTTTTTATTTAATGATTCTTGTCCTAGCTATTTAAAAATAGACTTGATAAGAATGGATCTCCTGCAAATTCACTGACACTTCTCCTAAGAGTTCATTTACAGATTCTTATGAAATGCAGAATCAGAGAGATTTTATATTATAATGACAATGGTATACGGGGTTTCTTCTTGTGCTAACAAAAAGAAGACAAGTTGCAGAGGATCACTGGACCAGTGATCACTTGACATAGGTGTCCTTGGCCTTAATCTGCCTCCATTGTTCGAATGAGAGTAGAAAGCAGTTGAACAATTAGCAGAATGATGACCTGAGAAATAAACAAAACGGGTCTGGAAGTCTGAAATTTATTTCATCTATAAAGTTAACTTGAAGCAGAAAAACAACATGCCCAGAAATAAGGAGGCAGTCTCATGTGGAAGAAAGAGCATAAGCTCTGTAATAAGGCAGCCATAGGTTCATAAAACAACTCTGCCACTTGAGATCTATGCAGCTTTAGACTCACTTTCCTTGAGTCTATGTCATTACATGTAAAAGTGGGCACAGTGACTAGACCTCAGTGGGTGGCTACGAAAGTTAAATGAGATGACTTTATTAAGGTTAGTGAAAATGTCCAACACATCACTTGGTATGTAGTAAGTGCTAAATAAATGTCAATTCACTTTCTTTCCTTTTTTCTAAAGAAAAAACAAAATTTGAAGAGCCTTCCCTTATTAAAAGCCTATCTACAAAGACTCCTGCATTCTTACTTCCTGAGGTAAATTTTTTAAATTTAGAAACAATTTTTAGAAACTAATTTTTGATGTACAGAAATCACTGTCAGATTAACTGCTGCTTATAGAGCCTTTCTGCATATTTATCTCAAGGTGGAGATTAAAAATTGGAACAGGAAGACGTTTCGTAGCTCAGCCCTGAGAAAGTCTGATTGAACTGGGATTTTCTGATTAGGCTGGTAACATAAAATTGTTATTTGGTGGCATATAAAATCACTGGTAGTAATTCTACATCGAGCTGAATTTAAAAGCAAATTATTGTGGATATTAACTGACTGGGCTGGGGCTGAGGTTTGAAAATTGTGGCTTACAGGCCTGTTGGGTCAGGTGGTCAGAGGAAAAGGGGGGCAGAACCGCTGTCTCTAGAAAAGTAGCCTTGTCACAGGATACATTCCAGTGCTGACCTGCAAGACCACTGGGAGCTTCTAAGAAATGCCTTGCTGTCTTGGAGGTTACTAAACTAATATAGGAACATAAGAAAAGAATATAAAATAATGCAAAATCATGAAACCCCTCATCTCTTAAAAATAACGGCAATAAAAATAGGCAATATTGGGACTTTTGAACTGAACACACATGCAACATGGCCTGTACTGAATTACAATCTCATTGAGGTGCCTATAGAAACATGATTATTATTTTCACACCTGCTCTCATCTCCACCACTTTTGTCCTTGGCATCTGTAGCAGAGGCAAATATTATAGTGAAATTTGAGGAATTAAGTATATTTTCTGGAAAGTTAATAGGATTTTTAATCTCTTAGAAAATGGGTAGTTTTGTGGCAAAAAGTTTCTATGGAAAAAGAATATAGAATTGTTATGTAAATAATTTTCTATGTGTAAGTGTAAAGTTTGACGAGCTGCCATTCAAAAGACACACAGGTACTCACAGGTTATAAATGCACAACTTATGAAGAGCTGCAAACAAAAAAATGGCAGATGAGCAACACAGGATTAGTGCTCTTATGGTCAAAAATTACGAAAGATACTTGCTGGTGCCATTATATTCCCTTCAAATTCATATAAGGAGAATTGTGTTAATGAAGGAAAGAAATGTTCGGGACTATGAGACAGGTATATGGCATAAA
Organism: Macroglossus sobrinus; assembly: GCA_004027375.1. Classification (NCBI taxonomy): domain Eukaryota; kingdom Metazoa; phylum Chordata; class Mammalia; order Chiroptera; family Pteropodidae; genus Macroglossus; species Macroglossus sobrinus. The sequence goes on from PVKZ01000885.1 coordinate 103,876, forward strand.
GTGAACAAAATCTGTTTTCCTATGGCACTGTGGTTCCATCTCATCTTGGAGCATGAACTGTATAATCCATACTAAGGCCAGCTGCTAACTTCAAGATCCAATTCCAGAGGAATGAATTCAAAGGAACAATAGTGCATTATATATAATTTAAGTATATAGAAATAATACTATAAATTATATGATATTAAATATTATAAAATATATTTTTAAAATAATATATAATTTAAATTTCTTTCTTTTTTTCTTTCTCTTGGACTTCAAAAGTACTTATCAGGTCTTTCTCTACCCTTGTGGTGGCCAGTGTCCACAGAGCCTGTGGTCCTGAGGCCAGTAGAGACTAAAACTCCAGGGCTGAGGAAGTGGTTGGGGCCACTGAGGCAGAGTGGGCAGCAGGGCTGAAGGATCAGGGCTAAAGTAGAGGCCGAAGCCTTGGTGGCTGAGGCTAAGGAAGCAGTTGGGGCTAAGTCGATGGCTAGAGCTGAGGAGGCAGCAGGTTAGTATCGGGGCCCAAGGACCCAAGCCAGAGGAAGCAATCAGGGTCAGGGAACATAACTAGAACCGGTGGAACAAGGACTCAGATGGCAGTTTGGGTCTTTCATTGGCTATTGTTGTACCTTGTCATTTCATTTCCTGCAGGTTTTATAGAGCCTCTTCCTGGCACAAACACATTAGGGAGGGTGCCTCTACTTAGTTATTTTTCAGTGAATTCTGCTCTGCTTTCTAACCACAGGGCAACAAATCCCAATTATTCCCCATCTGGCTTATTTGTGGCCTACAGGTTCAGAATAGACCTGGTTCAGCCCCTTTCCCCATCGATTCCTTAGATCCTAGGCCTGAGTCTAGGCAAGGTCACAAAGGATGTGTTGGGATGGGTGTAGGGCAGAAGATCATTTGTCCTCCTCAATCAGGCCAAAAGTATCCCCGTGTCCACACTTGCATGCAGACCTGTATGCATTCTGCTCAGAGCACTTAGCAATGACTGCCATTCAGGAGAGTTGCTGAGAAGTGGCTGAGCCATGACTTAGAATTTAAGTGCTTGGCCCCCAGAAAATACAGATATGGTATAAAGGGGCAGCTGCTACTAAACACAGAGATATTGAGTGGCTTCTCCAACCACTCCATGTTTCTTGATTAATATATGCCCAGTTACATCAAAAGATGTGACATTCCTACATAAGGTTCATGTCAGCTAGCAAATGATGCTATCTTCTCTCAAGTAAAACAACTACATATAGTTTTCTCTGTATGTGTGTGTGTGTGTGTGTGTGTGTGTACATATATCTATCTTTTAATAGTGTCTAAAGGGCCTTAGTTAATATAACTCAGATCATGGTTTTTTGAGTATTTATGTGCAAAACACAATAAATTCAAAAAGTTTAAAATATAACCAAACACAAAGAAACAATTCTAGTCCCCAAATGTTAAGATACACAATATTTATCCTTAAATAGAAGCATTTGCAGAGGGTGATTATTTAGCCATCATGTTAACTAAACACTGTGCATCTTCTCAGTGAATTCCAAAGCATTGTTTAGGCATCCTAGATTTTTTCCAGAATTGTAATTACTCCTTTTAGAAAGGAGAAGACACGAGGAATGACATGATAGCACAAAATAATTTCTTCTCAATAAATGGTGTTGGGAAAACTAGTTAGGAAAAACTGGTTGAGAAACTGTTAGAGGAAAATGAAATTAGACCCTTTTCTCACTCTAAATACAAAAATCAACTCAAAATGGATTAAATAAAACTGTTAGCAGAAAACAAGGAAAAATCTTCTTGACATTAGTCTAAGAAATAATTTTTTAGATATAATCCCAAAAGCACAGACAATAAAAGCAAAAAGACAAATGGCACTGCCTCAAACTAAAAAGCTTTTGCATAGCAAAGGAAATAATCAACAGAGTGAAGAGACAACATACAAATGGGAGAAAAAATTTGCAAACCATACATGTGATAATGGGTTAATATCTAAAAATATATTTAAAAATTCAATGGGAAAAAACAAATAACCTAAACAAAAACTGGACAAAAACTTCTCAAAAGAAAATATACAAGTGGCCAAACATTACATGAAAAAACACTCCACATCACTAATCATCAGAAAAATGCAAATCAATTCTACAATGAAATACCACCTCATAACTTTTAGAAGAGCTATTATCAAAAAGACAACAAATAACAAGTGCTGGCAAGAATGTGAAGAAAATGGAACCCTTGTATTCTGTTGGTGGGAATGTAAATTAGTATAGCCATTATGGAAAACAGTATAGAGATTCTTCAAAAAATTAAAAATGGAACTATCATATCACCCCACAATCCCAATTCTGGGTATATACCCAAAGGAAATGAAATCAGTATCTCAGACAGACACCTGCACTCTATGTTCATTGCAGCACTATTCACAATAGCCAAGATATGGAAAAACCCAAAGGTCTGTCAATGGATGAATGGATAAAGAAGATGTGGAATAATAATGGCATATTATTCAGCTATGAGAAAGAAGGAAATCCTGCCATTTGTTACAACATGTATGTACCTGCTGGATATTATGCCATGTGAAATAAGCCAGACTGAGAAAGGCAAATACTATATGATCTCACTTATATGTGGAATCTAAAAATAAAAAGTCCAACTTAAAAGCAGAGAACAAAACAGTGGACACTGAGCTGGGGAGGGTGGAGGAAAAAGGCAGATGTTTATCAAAGGGTACAAAGATGCAGTTATGTAGGATGAATAAGTCTAGAGGTCTGATGTACAGCATGATGATTATAGTTAACAATACTCCATTGAACATTGGAAACTATGTGAGGAGATGACATGTGAGTAGTTTGCCTGCAGCAGTCATTTTGTTATATATATGAATATCAAATCATTACATCACTTAAATATATAAAATTTTATTTGAAAATATATAAAATAAATAAGAATAAAAAAGCTATAAAAGGTAAAATAAATATTCTCCATGCTAATGTTGATTATAAAGATGATGGTACATTTTGTTATACCTCTAAGAAACACAGTTCAAAAGAAAACCATAGGCTAATTTACCTCATAGGTAACTATATCTTTCATATACCCATGTGACCAAATATGCTGGCCATTACTCTAATTGCACCCCATACATTTTCTTTATGCAAATTATGACATATATATTCAAATATTTATTTTGTTTTTAGTATTTGTTTTACAGTAACTAAACTGATAGTTTTTAAACTCCATGAAGTCAGCAAATATTTTTCACTTATCATTTTGTGATTTATCAATGTTGCTTCCTTGATATCTTTTATCTTTTCAATACTGAGAAAATTTTCAGTTATAGTTGACATACTAGAGTATAATAGTTTCAGGTAAACACAGTGTTAGACATTTATGTAACTTATGAAGTGGTCATCCCAATAAATCTAGTACCCATCTGACACCATAATAGTTATTACAATATTATTGACTATATTCCCTGTGCTATATTGAACATACCCACAACTATTTTGTAACTGCCAATTTATACTCCTTAATCCTTTCACCTTTTTCACCTACCCCTCCCAACCCCCATCCAATCTGGCAACCATCAAAATGTTCTTTATTTCTAAGAGTCTTTCTCTTATTTGTTCATTTATTTTGTTCTTTAGATTCCATATATAAATGAAACCATAAAATATTTGTCTTGCACTGTCTGACTTATATCACTTACTATAACATCCTCTAGATTCATCTATGTTGATGCAGATTTTAATATTTCCTTCTCTTTTATAACCAAGTAATATTCCAATGTATATATGTACTACTTTTTTTTTTTTTAGGTGAGGCAATCCTTGGTTGACCTCACAGATTGCAAAGACCTCGTGAGTTTACAATCCTTTATTTTTTTTATTTTTTATGCCTACAGTATCTGGTCTTCCTAGGTGGTCTCCCATCCAAGTACTAACCAGGCCCAACCCTGCTTAGCTTCCAAGATCAGATGGAATTGGGCTTGTTCAGGGTAGCATGACCATAGACTGTACTACCTCTTCTTTATCCAATCATTTACTGATAGACACTTATGTTGCTTCCATATCGTGGCTATTGTAAAGAATGCTGCTATAAATATATGAATGCACATGTCTTTACAAATTAGTGTCTTGGGTTTCTTTGGATAAATACCCAGAAGTAGAATTACTGGGTCTTTCTTTATCTCTTGTTGTAACTTTTGTTTTAAAGTCTACTTAGTCTGGTATAAGTATTGCTACCCCAGATTTTTTTCTGTTTCCTTTTTCATGAAATATCTTTTCCATTCCATTACTTTCAGTCTGTGTGTGTCTTTCAATCTGAAGTGAGTCTCTTGTAAGCAGTATAAGAAAGGGTCATGTTTTCTTATCCATTCAGCCACCCTATTTCTTCCAATTAGATCATTTAATCCATTTATATTTAAAGTGCTTAATGACATGTTCATAATTATGGCCATTTTATCATATTTATGTTCATTTTTTTTCCAATCTTGTTTCTTAAAGAAGCCCCTATAACATTTCTTGTAATACTGGTTTGGTGGTTATGAACACCTTTTTCTTGTCAGGGAAGTTCTTTATCTGTCCTTCAATTCTAAATGATAGCCTCGCTGGATACAGTAGTCTTGGCTGTAGGTCCTTGCTTTTCATCACTTTAAATAATCTGTGCTAATCATTGCTGGCCTACAAAGTTTCTGTTGAAAAATCAGCTGACAGTCTTATGGAAACTCCCTTACAAGTAACTGTTTCTCCTGCTGTTTTGAAAATCCTCTCTTCATCTTTATCCTTTGGTATTTTAATTATGATGTGTCTTGGTGTGGGTCTCTTTGGGTTCATCTTGTTTGGGACTGTCTGCGCTTCCTGGACTTGTATGTCTATTTCCTTTGTTAGATTAGGGAAGCTTTCCACTATTTCAAATAGTTTTCCAAATTCCTTGCTCTCTCTCTTTTCATTCTGGTACCCTTATGATGTAAATATTGGCATGCTTGATATTTTCCCCAAGGCCCTTTAAACTATCATCATTCTTTTTGGATTCTTTTCTTTTTGCTGTTTGTTGCTGTTATTTTCTAAATCGCTGATCCAATCCTCTGCTTCATGTAATCTACTGTTCATTCCTGCTAATGTATCTTTCATTTCAGTTACTGTTTTCTTGATTTCTGACTGTTTCTTGTTTATGTTTTTATCATACATTCTGTTTCCTTCACCTAGAATGTTCCCAAATATCTATGCCCTTTACGTAATCGGGCCTCTCCATGTTTTAGGTCTCAGATAAAGCTTTCCTTGGTCAACCTTTCTCTCTAGTATAGGTTGGAATAATTTTTAATATGTTCCCTGTAACCATGTTCTTGACATTAATGATTTTTTTCAGGTTGAAGTGATATATTTCTTTGTGTGATTATTTAATTAATACATACTTTGCTGATTTAACATAAGGTACATGAGAACCTTATCTTCTGAGTCACATGTTCTAGGTGTGTCTGTTTTTGCTCAACATGTTGTCAACATTTCCTAGCATAATGTGCAGTACATAGCTGATGATCAACACATATTTCTGAAAGAGGAAAAGAAATAGTGTACTCATGTATAATTTTTAAATAGTCTCATAAACATAGGAGAATTTTCTATAATCCCCTTTTAACCTACAGTTGAAGACTTAGATGTACTATTTTAATTAACTTCCTCTACAATTATAAAAGAATAGTAATATCACTATTGCATTTGGTGACAGCTTTTTATGAAAAAATATTGAAACATTAGGGTTGTGTTATAACCTTGTGAGGAAACCAAATTAATATGCTCTACATCTTGATCTCATCATCAAATCATTTAATTTTAATAATGAAATGTCTCCACAGAGCCAAGACTTTATTCAACGTTCAAATATCTGCCCATGGGAGAAGAGTATGCATATCTATTCAAATGATATCAGAGTTAGGTGTTATTATCAGCCATGTTGAGAAATTGATCCCCTGATCTATTGTGATAGAAAATGTCCTTAGAGACTGTTTTTACCTTTAAAAGCATTGGGACAGTCTTAGCAGCAATAATGCACTTTTATTGCTGTTTTTTTTTAATGTGAACTCTCTCAGACTTCTCTTAGCTAAAATAACAATGAAAAAGAAAATTATTTACTTAATTACACATACTGTACTTTGTTCTTATTCTTAAATGAGATAAAACATGTAGGCTTGTTTAGGATTATAGACAGAAAGTATGGATACTACTAGTGCTGAATGATTATAGCCTTAGGCTAAGCCAAAAGAGCCAGAGCAAATTAAATTACAACATAGAACATAAAATTCATGCAGGGCACAATATTCACAAGAAAAAGTAAAATAATTTATATGAACATTGTGGACCGTTAACATGTAAAACAAAGCATCAAAAATAAGGAACATAAGACATTTCTCTCTTTTTAATGAACATGGATTCTACTACCCCTAAAGTTCTTATCTGGGGACAGAAGATTTCAAACTTGCATTCACTTGGCTTTAGAATGAATTTTTATCTCCAAAGGCCTTATTTTAAAAACATGAAACTTTCTTATAGCCACCCTCATCTCATCCTACATCTATCTGTCCATCTATTTTGATCCATCCCTCAAAATAGACCATTCATGATACTTCTATATTCAAATCTTTTCAAGGATTTCCCATAACCTTCCAGATTAGTTTTAAAACTTTTAGGACATGTAAGTTTTTCAACATAGTTTTCAAAGTGTTCTAAGATCTGACCTCAGCTCAATTCTTACCACCTCAACATTCAAATGGATATAAAAAGTGAATTCTTTAGTTTCTGAATAGATCTTTTTGTTATCTTACTTCTCTGCCTTTGTGCTGGGAATATTCTTTCTTCTGAAGTTAATTCCTGCTAGTCTTAAAAAAACAATTTAAACAATAACCTCTTTTACTGTCTCTAAAAATTCTTACTCGGGACTCCCATTTTGGGTGAGGTGCCACTCACATGCTCCAAGGTAAAAAATGAAAATAAATAAGCTTTATTTCTTTGAGTACAAGAAAAAATATTGCTATTAAGGATGTTTTAAATGGAACTATATAGGAATTAAATAATATGACTTCAAAGTTTAACTGAAAAGGCAATACATGCCATCTACTCAGCAAGGTTTTACCAAAGAAAAGTTATTCCCACAGTGTCAAATGGCCATATTGGCTGGGTTGATATTGATATGTTCTGGAAGGCCACTAGACTGAGTAAATTACAGCTCACCTCCGCAGGGAACCAGAGCAGCAATTTCATTCATAGTAACCATAGGAACTGGTCATTTAATGAATAGAAATAGAGATAATGATGGTGATGAGTACTCTGGTTGTAAATACCACTGTATATGTTCATTTAATACACTGAAGTTCTTGTATTAACTGATAGTAAGACTGTAATCTCATTTCTCCAAGGACCCAACACCTGCACTGGAATGTTTGCTCACTCCAGCTTCAATCTCACTCCTATCATTTGGTGATAGAAATGGCACATACATTGGCTAAGTGCTATGACATCATTTCCTCACTCCTAAAAAGGGATCACTAACATTTCATTTCTAGTCAGTTTTTCAAAATTCTATGTGACCCATAAAATTCTATAAATGATTTACTTATTAAGTTAGATTGAAATCTCTACTCCATGCATATTAATGACATCAATAGAGACAGGTGCAGCTCCAGAACTTTTATATTGGTGGAGTCTGGCATCAGTAATTGGTTGGGGGAAGTGGGAGAAAAGGCTAAAGGACTTGTCCTGGGCTGACTTTGCATAGCAATCTCACTGTTTATTACCTACATATATTTCTGTGGGGAGAAATTTGTGGTGGAATCAAATGAATATTACAGTGCCCTAAACTCTGTGTCCCAGATGTCTTGGTATCACCTTTGATTGCAGAAGCTACACCAAACCTAATGTGCAGCTTCATGGCATAACAATTAGCATACTTCTGGGTATTGAGATCTAGATTCTTACCTTAAATTTGATGCAAAGTATTTAAATGATGCTAAATAAGTTATTTTTCCTCTTTGGATTCCAGCTTTTTCTTCTAAACAATGAAGACACTGAGTTCCATCATCCTATGATCTCTTCTAGTTTTAATATTCTACACTAGAAATACATTAGCTTCAATAAGGTCCACTGTTTTCTCTTTTGTAAAAATCTAAAGCTTGGTCCTAGATTCAATGCCATGAATTAGCACTTCCTAATATGCTCCTCAATAATAGTTAGCAATTACTGAACATACACTATATACCAGGCTACCAGGCCCTGTGTTATTTCACATATATTAATGCAGTTGTTTCCCACAACCACCCTAGGAAGTAGGTGCTCATATTATTCCCATTTTTAGATGAAGAAACTAATTCTCAGAGAGGTTAAGAAATTTGACCTAAATCACTGAAGTATAAAGTAGCAGAATCTAGATTTGAACCTTTGTGCTACATTGCCTCAAATGGATATAACAAGAGTAATGCCAATGAATATAACATCAATATAAGTTGAGTTGTATTACACTTAATAAACCTTACCACCACTGTGCAAATAAGTAGCATGGATAGTATCAACTATTTTATAGATAAAGGAATTAATCAGTTCGCAAATGTTACTCCCTGGCAGTTCAGCATTCTTTCCTCTAGGTGTCAATGCTTTCTAATATTGAAGGTATAATGCTAAACTCAGATTAACATGCATCCATTCACTAAATATCTCTTGAAAGCTTACATGTTCCAGATACTGTACTAAGATGAAACTGATAAAAAAAAAAAGGATCACATTTTTTAACAGAAGTACAAGTACTATTTAATACTTTCACCATTAAATTGAGGATGGCCTTTCCAATAAAGTGGCTTCAAAATAAAGATTTGAAGAAAATGATGATGAGAGCTGATATCTTGAAGAAGATCCTTCTAGGCAGAAGAATGCAAAGACACTGAGATGGACTTAAGCATTGTAAGTCATAGGAATCACATATTGGTCAGTGTGATTGGAGCAGAGAGATACAGGACAATAACAACACTGAAGTCAGAGAAATTAGATCATGTAGACCAGATTTAGAGCCTTATTAGGAATTTGGATTTTACTCTAATCAAGATTTTACTCTCATCAAAGGAAAGACATGATCTGGTTTAAAATACATAGTAGGGGATCAAAGATATGAGAAATTATCATTGTCATTATTACTTTACCAAGTATTTTCCAGAAGCATTTTCCAGTTGCCCAGATGTTTTTCAGAAACATTTTGAAGTACCTGACTTCCAAATAACTTTATTTTTAAATAGTAGTCAATAGTCAGACTTTGGGAACTTTCTACAAAGTCAAGTTTAAGGATAGTTTTCTTTTGTTTTCTTCTCCTTCTTTTCTTGTCCTTCTCTTCCTCTCTTTTCCCCTCCTCCTTCTTCTGTTCCCTATTCTTTTTTTATTTCTCTTAATCTTCCCCCATTCCCTCTCTCATTCCATTTCTTGTCCTCTTAGGTTCATAGAATAGCATAAGACCAGATGTGATGTCTAAAATGAGTTCATGCTCCCTGTTATAAAAAGACCCTAAAAGCATAATAATCTCCAATGGATGATCTAAAAATATAATCTGCCTTAAGCTAAACTCAGCATTATTGTACCATAGATTATAGGGGCCGGCCTGCACAGTCTATATTTTAGTCAAGGCAAAGTACTTATATAAACTGGCTCTCAAATACTTGGTCAAAATGCTTGGCTGAGTAAGGAAAACACACCATTTTTTTATAATTGCACTTAATTTGCAATGTGGCAAAAACATAATCAATCCAGGATCTCTGTCACATTCCCTAGAGTTGTATCCATCCGATATCTCCTAAGATGTGCATCATCCCATCAGGACCTTTGTGGCTGTTTCATACAGAACACTTCTTTGTCATCCTTCAATGCCAACCACAGGGCTTCTCTAAATCCAACTTTCATTAAGACACTCCCTTGTCTCTCTTAAGGGTATAGAAAACATTTAACTACTTTCTTACAGTATTCTAATTCTTCAAGAAATAAGGTAGGGCTTTTAGAGAAATTTTACTGTCTGAGTGTGACTCTCAGGTAGCACTACTACTTCTGATATGCTGTACATAGAAACACAGTGCATGATAACTATATAAATAGTCTTAGACCTATCTTCACAGACAGATCACTTTGACATTTCTATCAATCTCTCACTACTTTGGGCTAGAAGAAAATTTTCTCTTTTATCTTCTCAGATATACGGGTATATTCTCACCTCTGGTTTCCAAACATATTACTAGTTTCCACCCTTTGGTTATTCCCCACCACCCAAGGACTTAGTATGGGCATGGCTTGGGAGTTCAGAGTACAGGATTCCATATCAGGCACCAACAATATCTACGTATTCATTGTATATTATGGTATATATCTCTTTATTCCATACTTCAAGGATGGATCTTCATATGGTCTAAGCAAAACATGAATATCCATCAAGATATGTTAGCATTTGCTGGAAAAACAAACAAAGCTAAAATCTTAATGGCTTAATATAACAAAGCTTTAATTCTTACTCATACTAAATATCAAGGGTCAGCTAGGGAGTCTTATCCACAGGACAGTGACTATCACCAGGAAGTGTGACTGGGGGAAAAGGGTTTCATATTGGTACTTAAATATTATGGTCCAGAAGTGAAATCTGTCATTTCTACTACAATTTACTGATCTGACTAAAGGTATGACTAAGTCATACCTTTCATTGTCCTCCACCACCCCAATTGTGTCAAGAATTAGCCATGAGATTGCTTTGACCAATGAAAAGCAAATAGAAATGACTTAGCAAAAGTTATAAAATCCATACATTATTCTTCATGTTCTATTTCTCCTCTGTCACAAAGCTGGCAATGCCTTGCTTTCTTATTCAGCCTGAATCCTGGAATGAAGAGGATATTAAAGAGAACTATAGCCAACACAAAGTCAATAAGTAGCATGAGCAATAAATAAATTTTTGCTGTTATAAACCATGGATGTTTGGGGTTGCTACTGAAATGTAACTTTTCTTAAACTAGTTTATATAGTCTTACAAGGGAAGGGAAATGAAATATTTGATGAACAGAATTAATAATATCATAAACTTTCGATGTTCTGAATCCCTGGGTATAATAATTGTGGACTTGGAAAAACTTGAATTTACGGTATAAGCAATTGAGAATTTTTTTGAAAAGGTGAATCTATTTGAACCTACTACTAGAAATGTGCTCCTTAAAATGCCACTGATGCTCTGACACTGACTGTGCCCATCGAGAAAGAACTTTAATTAAGCACATTATTGTATCACAGTGAATGATATTTACATAATCATAATGATATAAATACTCATGGTTTTCTACCTATACAATTGGCTGGATGCAAATCAAAAAATAGTAACACAATCAGTTTTGTAACCATAGTGATCAGGCACAACAATATAAAATAAACATAGTGCTCACAGAGCCTGAGTGCTAGAAAGAGGTAAGGATGGGTACAAAAGGGATACAAGGGATACTACTTCCTACAAAATAGGGAGTTAAAAGAAACCATTTTGGATTGGTAAAACAAGAAACAGAGATTTAAATATTCAGACTGAAGTAGAGGAGGTGCTCAGTAGAGGAACTTAGAACAGTGATGTATTAGTCAGAATAAGCCAAATTTAGAGTCAGCATCTTACTTGATGCCTATTTTTTGTGAATAAAGAATTATTGGAACATAGCCACTCCATTTGTTTTTGGTATTGTCTATGGTGCCTTTCACACTGCAACAGCAGAACTGATTAGTTGCAACAGAGTCCTAAGAGTCCAAACCTAAAATTTTTACTTGTTACACAAAAAGGTTTGATAATTTCTGCACTAGATTCTTCTAAATTGCAATTAAATTATTTTACTTAATCTCTTTAATTTTTCAGTGTCTAGAGGTTCTGGAAAAATAAGGTATAAACTCAGTGATGTGCTGGTAAATGTTTATTGACTAGCTCTCAAAAAAAAGCTCTGATTTACAGCATTTGTTTATATCTGTTGTGTAAATATTACCTACCACTGTGACTGATCTCAAACTACCAACATGACACTAAACACAGCAAGGAAGAGATGTACAGTAGTACACCATGTTATAATATGGCCACTATGTAGATATAATAGAAATAAATACCCTCAATAGCATAGATAATAATTAAATGGAGTAAAATCATTAGGAAATGATTAATTTTGAGTAGATATTATCTTGGTTTTTAATATATTCTGTTTAATATATTTTACATAATTTAATTTTAGTTATTAAATTATCTAAAATTAATACTTTTTAATAATCAACTAGGTCATGATTCTAGCACGCTACTATAAATCTTAGCAAGGTCTACAAAGCCCTTCATAATCACACCTCAAGCTTAGCTTTCTAGCCAACTCCATTTGGCATTCAGATCATAAAAAATGATTAATGGTTCCCTAAGGATGCTGTTCTATTTCCTTTTTCTGTGCATTTATTCTAAATTTACTCTGCCTGGAGGGACATCCTTTTTATTATGATAATGAAAAACTCCTATTAGTCATATAAAATTCAGATAAGAATTCATGGCAGTGAAAATAGTGTATTAAATACCTCCAGATATTTTCTTCTTAATAAAAGAAATGAGAAAACTAATAAAAATTATAAGAATCATCTCTTTCAAAGCTCTGGAAATTAACAAAATGATAGTAACAATATGAGGAATATTTAATCAAGAAAAATGGTTAAATGCAGGTAAGAACAGTGAGCTTGGTGGTGTTTTAACTTGTCCTAGTCTAATACCACTTCCCCACCTTCACTGGAGACTAGAATAGCCTGCATTCACAGACAGAGCCAGTGTCTGGCAGCCACTGGAGGGAAAGAACAATGTTGTAGCATCTTCAAAACTACATTCCAGATAAGTGTTATATTTGATATGTCTGGTGTCTCCCTGGAAGATCTCACTTGTAAGGCTATCTATATTTGATATCATTTGGATATCACCTACTAAGAAAAGCCTTTTTCCTCAAGTTTGAAGAAAATGCAATTGTTAAAATTCAAGACTGTCTGAGGAGGTGGATAATGGGAGTGAAAAATAAGCTAACCAAAAGCTTAAAAGGAAAAGCTAAGGAATGAGATGTCCATAAAGACTTCAAAACCAAAAGGCCAAGTGTACGTGTAGAGTTAAGCATGTGGCCACGGCAGAGTGCATGTTCTATAAAAACCTAAGAAGGCTCTATTCTCTCGCCTCTGCTTGACCTTGAAACTTTGTATAAGAAATGAAGGATAAGGCAGAATAGTCAACTTCCTGGTTCAGTGTTAAAGGTGTGTACTTCAAAACACACAGGCCCTCGGCAAAGAACAAAAGACTTATTGGTTCCAACCATTTAAGAAAACTTCTGTCCAATAATTAGTTGACAGCTAATCTGAGTAAAAATTTTAATGGTCACACATGACTAAAAATAGAGATTTTATGGAATTTGTTCAGAGAAGTAACCAAAGAAAAAAATGAACATAAACAACAATAAACAGCAACAAAAACAAACCCTGAGGTAAAAGAAGAATTTTATTTCCAGAATTGCTGCAATATATATTAATTTAAAATATCTGGTTTTTGACAAAAAATTATGAGAAAATGATACAAAAATGTATGATCCATACAGAAATTGAAAAGTAATTAAGAAAAATTGTCCCCGAAGAGCAGACATTGGACTTATTAGAAAAAAAGATATAATCAATTATTCTAAATATGTTAAAAGAACAAAAAGAAATCATTTTTAAAGACAGAAAGGAAAATATGAAAATCATGTCTCACCAAACTGAACATATCAAAAAGAAAAGAGAAATTATTTTTTAAAAAAATACCAAACAGTAATTCTGGGGTTTGAACATATAATAACTGAAACAAAGAAATTCACTAGAAGTCTTGATAGCATTTTTGACAAGACAAAAGAAAGAACTAGTGAATGTAAAATGGGTTAACTGAGATTACCCATCTGAAGAACAGAAAGAAAAAAGAATGAAGAAAAAAGAGCAATATACAGAGACCATCATCAATCATACTAAAATGCGCATAGAGTCCTGAAAGCAGAGTAGAGTGAAGAAGTGGTAAAAACAAAAACTGAAGAAATAATTGCCAAAATTTTTCCAAGTTTAATGAAGACCATTAAACTACACATCCAAAAAGCTCAGTGAAGTCCAAGTACCATCAACTCAGAAATCTGCTCCTAGACACACCATAATCAAACTGATAGAGACAAATACTGAAAATGATGACAGCAGTAAGAGAAAGACAACTCATCTTCTACAAGTAAACTTTAATAAATTAACAGTTGTTTTCTCATCAGAAACCATGGAAGTCAGTCAGAAGGTAGCAAGATGGCCTATATATAATGCTGAAAGATAAAAGCAGTGAACTGTAAATTTCTATCCAGTAAAGCTATCCTTCAAAATGAAGGAGAAATTAAGATACAATCATATAAGCAAAAACTGAGACAAGTCATCACCAGAAGATATGCCCTACAGTAAATACTAAAAGAAGTTTTTTTTAGTCTGAAATGAAAGCTTAAACAGTAACTTAAATCCACATAAAGAAATAAAGAGCATCAGTAATGATTACTACAAAAATATGAAAAACAGCACAAAAATATTGTTTCTAACTCTTTCAATCTTTCTGTGATTTAAAAGACAATTGCTTAAAGAAATAATTATGAATCCATGTTGATAGACATGCAATGTACAGAGATGTAATTTGTATGACCATAAGAACACAAAAGAGAAAGGAGGAAACAGAGCTAAATGGAAGCAAAGATCTTGTAGTATACTATTAAAATTAAACTGATATCAATCCAAACTAGATTGCTATTAAGATGTTAATCACAATTCCCAGAAAAAAACACTAATAAATTAATTTTTAAATATAAAATAAATGACAGAAATTAAAATGATATACTACAAAATGTCTTTTTTTATACGAAAGAAGGCATAGTGAATAGAAAAAAAGTAAAATACCAATAAAAAACACATAGCAAAATGACACAAATCTTACCTTATCAGCATTACATTAAAGGTAAATTAATTAAACATTTCACTTAAAAGAGATTGGCAGAACAGATTGAAATAATCTAACTATATGCTCTGTACAATAGACGTACTTTAGATTCAAATACACAAATAGCTTGAAACTAAAAGAATGGAAAAAGATATTCCATGTGACCAATAACCAAAGAGATATGAAGTGGCTTTAAACAAAAGAGATGTCAAGATACAAATTATTACTAGAGAGAAGTAAGGCTATTTTATGTTGCTAAATTTGTTAAGCCATCAAGTATATATAAAAATCATAAAAAATAATTATACTAACAAGACAGTCCAAGATACATGAATCTAAAACTGACAGAAATGATAATAGACATAAACAACTCAATTGTAATAATTGGAAATTTCAAAATCTCCCTTTCAAAAATGGAAGAAATACTAGGCACAAGGCCAACAACAAAAAAAGAAAATTTGAATAACATTATAAACCAACCAAGACCTGACAAAAAAATCTATTGAACATTCTGCCAAACAAAAACAAAATACATATTTTTCTCAGGTTTATATCAAACATTCTTGAGTACACACCATATTGTTAGGCTATGAAGCAAGTCTCAATAAATTACATACAAAGTATATTCTCTAACCAGAAAAAAATAAAATTATAAATTGATAAAAGAATAAAAGTTGGGAAATATGTATAAATCAAACAACATACTCTCACATAACCAAATGAGTCAAATTAATCACAGGTAAACTTAGGAAATACTTGAAATAAAAGAAAATAAAAATATAACTAACAAAAAGTAATGGGATGCAGCTAAAGCAGTGCTTGAAGAGAAAATTTAGTTGTCAACATCTACATTTTAAAAAACTCAAATAGGCAAGGATATGGACAAAAGTGAACTTTGGGTACTGTAGGTAGAAATGTGATTTGGTTCAGCTCTTTGGAAAATAGTATGGAGGGTCCTCAAAACATCAATACAACTATCATGTGATCCAGCAATTCCACTTCTTGGTATTATCCAAAGGAAACAAAAACACTAATTCAAAAATGTCTGCACCCCCATGTTCATTGCATCATTATTTATAATAGCCAAGACATGGAAACAACCTAAGTGTCCACTAATGGATCCACAAGAAAATGTGCTTATATATATTCAATAGAATATTGTTCAGCCATAAAAAATAAAGACAGCCTCTCATTCATGATAACATGGACGAACTCTGAGAGCATTATACTAAGTGAAATAAGTCAGACAGAGAAAGATAAATATCATATGATCTTACTTACATTTGGCATCTAAAAACAAAAAGAAAAATGAACTGATAGATATAGAAAACAGGCTGGTGGTTACCAAAATGGGGGTGGAGTATTAAAATGAATAAAGGTGCTCAAAAGTTACAAATTTCCAGTTATAAGATATATTTTTTAAAAACTCAAAACCTCAACTCAGTAACCTAAACTACCATATTAAAAACCTATAAAAGATGAGCAATAAACCAAAATCAAACAGAAGAAAGAAAATAATAAAGAATAGAGGAAAAAAGTACGTGAAATATAGATTAGAAAAATAACAGAGAAAATCAACAAAACCACACATTGACTCTTTGAAAAGATCAACAAAATCAATAAACCTTTTGCTAGACTGACAAAAAGAAAAATTCAAATTACTAAAATTAGGAATAAAAGAGAGGAATTTAAAATATTTGTTCACACAAAACTTTAAACACAAGCATTTACAACAGCATTATCCATAATGATTAAAAGATGAAACAACACAAATTTACATCAATTACAGAATGGATAAATAAAATGTGATGTATCCAATAATGATATATTATTCAACTGTAAAAAGGAAAGAAGTTCTTGATACATGTTACATGAATGAACTTTGAAAAGATTATGCTAAGTTTAAAAAGCCAGACCCAAAAGGTCACATATTATAGGATCATATTTATATGAAATGTGAAAAAATAAGAAATCCATAGATATGGAAAGTAGATTAGCAGTTGCCAAGTGCTGAAGAGAGGGAAGAAAGAAGAGTGACTGTTAATTTTTACAGGGTTTCTTTCTGGGGTGATGAAAATATTCTGAAATTACATAGTGGCATTGATTATACATCTTTATTAATATAGTAAACACCATTGAATTGTATAATTTACAAGGGTGAAGGCTAAGGTTCCTGTCAAGATGGCAGAGTAGGAAAATACTGTGCTTGCATCCTCCCATAACTATATTAAAATTACAACTAAATTAGAGACAGTCAACTTGGAGAACCATCTGAAAACTAGCTGAACAGAAGTCCTATAATTAAGGATATAAAAAAGAAGATACATCAAGACTGGTGGGAAGGGGTAGAGACATGAGATAGGCTGCCCTTACCCATGTATGGCTCTTGAGAATTGGGAGGTATCCTCTGAGGAACAAGGGGTTCCCAGTCTGATATCAGGTTCCCTAGCCCCGAGCACCAGTGCCAGGAAGAGAAGTCCCCACAAAATCTGGTTGTGAAAATCAGCAGGGATTCCAACTACCCACGTGAGACAGGAGGCTGCTGAAAACCAAGGCGTTCATTTAAAGGGCCTGTGCACAGACTCACCTCCTTGCAGGTACTCACCCCGGGCTCCAGCAGAGAGACAACGGCTTGGAAGGTGCCAGAGACGTAGAGATAAAGAATGAGTTGTGTGGCCTCAGGGTGAGGGCTATAGGATAAGCTGTTATTTTCACTGTGTCGAGTCCGCCTCCTGTACAGACAGTGGGCAAGCGCCATATTTCCTGTCTTCTGCTCACCCACTAAATGGCCAAATCTGAATCTGCATTGGCCTGGTGAACTCCGCTCCCTCTTCCCTAGTGACTGACTCACTGGAAACCTGCCCCACCCAACTTCTGCGCCACTTAAGGCTCTTTCAGTTGCAGGCATCCCACACTGACCTATGCTACAGGCTTCCTTGGACAATTCTCAGGGGTCTGTGGGCCTGAAGCAGGCAGCAGCTGGCCTCAGCACACAATGTGCCTTTTGTTGAACGGCCCCAGGCACCATATCTGAAACCACATTAATCTGGAGAATATCACTTGACCCTTCCCTGGTGATACCCTGAGACCCCATACTCAACTTGTGTACCACCTGAGGCTCCTTCAGCAGCTGAGCCTTACAGGAAGTTGGCAGGTGCTAACAGACCTCAGGGTGCCCTGAGTCTTTTGCTGAGCTGTATTTGGCCTGTTACTGGTAGCGGTCAGCCTCAATTTGCAGCTTGGCCTCGTCCGTAAGCCTCCAGGTCCAGCACAGGCACCAACCAAACCCAGTTAGCTTTGTAGCTATCACCAGGTCACCCCAGGCTGGTCCCAGGCAGCAGCTGACCTTGGCATATACATGAGGCCCTCCCAGGAGGCTCTCCCAAAAGGCTCCAGAACCAACATCCTTAGTAGCCAGCTTTGGACCACAAAAGAGTACCACTAGATTACCCCATAAGTGGCACAACCAAAGGGTAGTCTCAGCAGGCACAAGAGTCCACTGAGATAAATCCTGATCTGTGAAATCAATCCCAGCATAGCAATTCATACACTATTTTCTTGGCCAGTCCTCACAGCCAAGCAGCCTGAGGGTCAATCCCACCCACTGATGAACCAACAGCAATCAAGGCTCAACTACAACAGGAAGGCACATATGACCCAAACAAGGGACACTCCTGGAGCACCCAGCTCAGGTGATCAGGAAGACAGAACCACTGGGCTCAAAGGACACTTACATAAGGCCACCCTGCCAAGACTGGAAGACATAGCAGCAGATCTACTTAAAACATAGAAACACAGAGAGACAGCCAAAATAAGAAAAGAAAAGAAAACTCCAGAAAAGGAACTAAATAAAATGAAGGCAAGCTATCCACCAGGTACAGAGTTCAAAACACAGCATTAATTACAATAGCTAAGAACTAGAAGCAACCTAAGTATCCATCAACAGACAATTAATAATGAAAAGATGGTACATGTATATAATGGAATATTACTCAGCCATAAAAAAATGAAATCTTACCATTTGCAACAACATGGATGGTACCTAGAGGGTATTATGCTAAGTGAAATAAGACAAACAGATAAAGCTAATAACATATGATCTCGCCTATATAAGGAATATAAAGAACAAAATAAATAAACAAACAGAAAGAGACACAGATACAGAGAACAAACTGATGATTGGCAGATGGGAGGAGCTTTGGGGGCCTGAATGAAAAAGTTGAAGGGATTAACAAGTACAAATTGGTGGTTACAAAACAGTCATGGGGATGTGAAGTATAGCATAGGGAATATAGTCAATAATATGGTAATAACTATATTTGGCGCCAGGTGGGTACTAGTTAATTGGGGGATCAGTTTGTAATTTATATAAATATATACCCATTATGCTGTACATCTGAAACTAATACAAAATAGTAATGAACATCAAACCTAATTGAAAACTATAAACACAAACATTCAAAGCAGGGTTTCACCCTTTCTAATCCATCTAAACTGTTTTTATCACTGTCACTAATAATATCCACACTGCTTAACCAAATTTCAATTCTCAGTCCTCAAATTATTGAACCTCTATACAGCATTTCACACAATTGCTTATTCCCTCTTCATTGGAAAACATTTTTTACTTGAGTTCCAGGACATGGCATTCTTCTTGTTTCCTCTTACTTTTACTGTTATTCTTTCTTAGTCTTGATAATTTCTCCTATTTTGTCTGACATAAATGATAAAGATCTCTAGGGCTCAAAACTTAAATCTCTTCTTTCTCAATTTTCATGCTCTAGATGATCTCATTCATTCACATGGCTTTAGATACCATCTCTAAGCCAATGACTCCCATACTTGTGTCTCCAGCACAGACTTTCCCTTGAAGTCAACACTCACGGGCCTAACACAATTTAACAATTTAACAATGACTCAAACCAAGATTGTGATCTCCCCCTTCTCTGTTAAAATCTGCTCCACTCAGAATCTTCTCCATCTTGGTAAATGACAACAAACATCCTTCTAGTTGCTCAGGAAATACTGGTGACTCTACCTTCAGAGTAAAATTCATCCACTTATCACTATTGCTTTTGACATTATGTTTATCCAAGCTACCACATCTCTCTTCTAGAGTATTGCAATAGCCTCCTTTCTGGACTCCTTTCTGCAATCTATTCTCAACACAGAAGTCACGGTGATCCTTATAAATCTAAAGTCAGATCAAGTCATTCCTTTTCTCAAAACACTCATTCTCAGAGTTAAAGCCAAAGCTGAAAGGCTCTCTATGATCTATCTGTCCACCACCAGCCCTCCTTCTTAACCCTGAGATACGTCTGTGAATGCATCTCCCAGTCTCCTCCTCATTTACTCTACTCCAATTTCACTGACAACCTAAATTTCTTTCTCAATTTCATTCTCACTTCAGTATCTTAGCAGTTGTTTTTTTTTTCCTTTTCTGGAGTTTTCTCCCTTTGGTTGTCTGAATGTTTCTCTCTCTCAAGTCCACTTATTCATCTCTTTTCCAGCTCCATGCTATAGGCTCCAGAATAGATTTATTATTATACGTTTTTGAATTGTTTTTAATAACAAAATATTTTAAATAGATTACAATTCAGCAGTCCTGTCAAATACCAGCTGTCTCAAGTATTTTCCTGGATTGAATTTCCCATTATGCTTAATGCTGTCATCATATTCCATGGCTTTTGTGCTCTAAATTTGATTGTCATCTTTAATATCCTCTAGCTGACAGACATATTCTTTCCCTTATGTTTCACCATACATCTATCTATTGAGATTATGACTACTCCCCAAGTCTCAACTCCCTCTTCCATGAAGGATGGCTGAAACTTCTGATTAGAGATTGGCTTACTCCCTTTGAACTCTTATTTTGCATTGGTGCTCTTTTATAACATTTCACATTTTAAATATAGAGAAGTTACAATGAAGTAGAAATAGCATTTAGACTTAGAACGTAAAGGCCAGAATTCACATTCCAGCTCTGTCATTTATTAGATCTGTGACCTTTGGCATTGAACTTTACATATATAGGCCTCGTTTTCCTCACCTACAAAATGTGGGCAAAAACCACTAATTGGGGCTTTTTTGAAGACCCTATTAAACTAATATATGGAGAAACATGTAACACACAACTTGGACCTAGTTAGCATCCTGTCTGGTTCATGGTAGATACTCAGTATTAAATGAGTTACATTTTAAGAATGAAGAATTTTTAAAAACCCTATTGTTCAATACTAAAAACATCTTATTTAGAGGCTCATTGACAAATCTTCACTTTGCTATGTTAGAATAAAGTGACTTACCAAATAAGTCACAACTCTCTGATGTGGGTTGTAAAAGGTATATTTCTCAGAGTAGATTGCATTGATTTTTTCCTACAATATCACGGCATGTGATGGTGATATATTCATGTGTTAAAAGAGTCTAAGCAGGACCCCAAGTCCTTTGATCACACACTGTTTATTTTCCATTTACACCACTGCTCTTGAAGCTGCCATGAAAAGAGCAGTAAGATAGTTGTATAACAAACTGGGAATAAATTTAATTTGGAATGTAAGCTGGCTAATTCCTCAGTACATCTTTTTTTTTCTATCTCCTTGATAACTGTATCCTCGTTTCTAATAAGCAAAACTTATAAATTATACTTTTCTGCCAGAAAGAAGATTGAAATGAAGGAGTAATACAAAAGATGTAATTATAATGTGCCAAAATAGCATCATTGCAAGTTGTTCTCTTTTTAAGAATTTACTTTAAATGACATTTAAATTAAACTGCATTTTAATTCAAATATAAAGAAGGAAACCCACATGATTAACTAACTTTGCCAATCAACTTGTCAATAAACTAATCATCAAAAACTTTAGCAAGGCAGAATTGCTCCCTTGAAATTCTTATATTCCAGCCCCAGAAACAAAAGCAAGTACATTGTTCAGGTTGTCACCTGTGACTGAAGTTTAAAAGTATACTCCCATTTTGGACCCGAACAGACACTTCTCCCTAGAAGACATACAAATGGCCAACAAATATATGAAAAGATGCTCAACATCTCTAGCTATTAGGGAAACGCAAATCAAAACCACAATGAGATACCATCTCACACCTGTTAGAATAGGACAAGTAATAACAAATGTTGGAGAAGATGCAGAGAAAAAGGAACCCTCATACACTGCTGGTAGGACTGCAAATTGATACAGCCACTATGGAAAACAGTATAGTGGTTCCTCAAAAAAGTAAGAATTGATCTACCATATGATCCAGCAATCCCTCTTCTGAGTATTTACCCCAAAATCTGAAAACCCACATCCAAAAAGATATTTGCACCCCAGTGTTCATAGCAGCATTATTCATGGTAGCCAAGACATAGAACCAACCGAAGTGTCCTACGATAGATGACTGGCTAAAGAAGCTGTGCTACATATATACATTGATATATTACTCAGTCATAAGAAAAGGTGAAATACTGTCATTTGCGACAACATGGATGGACCTCGAGATAATCATGCCAAGCGAAATAAGTCAGACAGAAAGTTGAAAATAACATGGTATCATTTATATGTGGGACATAAACCTAAAAGCCACAAATGAACAGGACAAAAAAACAGAGACTCATGGACATGGACAATAGACTAGTGGTTACCAGAGGAGAGAGGGGAGAGGGAACATAGTTGGGAGAGGGAGTGCACTCTCCCACAGTGCTAACAGGCCATGTCTATGAAAGAGCTTGTGAAATTTAGTAGTTATAAAAATGGCATTCCTTAACTATATAGATGCAAATTCACTAAAGGAACAATATTGTGTGCCCCTAAACCAGCCTTGTGCAAAACTGTAAACAATAATCATGAAAAACAAATCATAATAGCTGTCATTTATTGGGCATCTACCACTTTTAGATTATTAAATGATCTCTCTAATTTTCAAATTCTGAGAGAGAGATGTTATGGCCCATTTGATGAATAAAAAAGTGAGGCTTAGCTAAATTAAGTAACTCCACTGAGACAGCATAGTTAGGAAGTGCATAGCATAGACAGCTTTCTCCAATAAAGCCCTTATTTTTCATCTTCTGCCAAAACCATTAAAAAAAAGTGTTACCCTTCAAGAAAGATTTCTGAAATCTTATTGCCCCAAAGTCGAGTAATTTCAGGGCAAGATGATGTATATAACTTTATTCCAGGAATTATTTTTCAGCACAGCTATTTCTTCTTTAATAAAATTTTAATCAAAGATATATGAAAAATAGAATTAGTATTTATGTAGTACATATGGAAAAATGTCAATGCTATTTTTAAAAGTAAATTATTAAGCTTTTAAAACTGTATATGAATTGTATATTTATATACAATGTAGGCACCTATGACAATTCTCTATTATATTTAGGTATTTTGTATTTCAAAAGAATTGTCCATTTCATCTAAGCTATGCTAAAGAGAAAACCTCAGGCCCAAGATAGCATCACTTGTGCTAAAGCCCATGATACCAAACCTAGATTTAATACCTGACCTAACAGCCTCTCCCAGAAATACAATCTTAATCAACCAGTCTGGAATTTCTAGTCAAACATCAATGAGGTAATCGGTCACTTAGGCTTTCTCCATCTGTACCCCCATAGAAAGAAGAGGCAATCTGCATGACAAAAACTCCTGCCTTTCCCTTCCTCCCCAAAGTAGATGTCTTGGTCTAAAAATAATCCTTTCTTTTCTTTTACTAATAGCTCCCATGCTCCTCTGTCATTATGTTGTTTAAACTTTATATAATTTTTAACTGACTATGGGGTATACAGTGACATTCTCTCTTTAATTCCTGATATTTATAATTTATGTCTTCTTTTTCTCCTAATTAATGAAAAAAAACCTTCAAAACTTACATACATAGTCATCATTTTAGGCTCTTTACTTCTTTTTTTATAGATCCAAATTTCTAGGTGGTCTATGTCATTTTCCTTCAGTTTGAAGAACATCCCGTGGATGAAAAAGGAGCCACATTCTAAATCTGACAAGCTCAGGGGAGGCCAGCATGGTGGGCCCTACAAACTCCAAAACAGAAAGTAACCACATAGGATGGTCTGAACAGAAAAATTCCTAAATAAAAGCAGGTCACTATGGGTACTGAAGTCCTAGGCCTGTAGTTTCTGTGACAAAGGTAAATCTTTACTTTAAGTGAGCCTATGTGTTGTCTTTTTGCATCTAAAATAACACATCTTTGAGAAGTCAAAGTAATCTTTTCAGACACCTTTGGGAAAAACCTCCATAGAGGCTACAGCATCCCTTGTTGTTATCTTGTTTCCCGCATACCATCTCTATGTGCTGTAAATGTTCATTATTAACTATCCTGTATCCAGCAATGTAAAAGAAGTATGTCTCTCTCCATTTTAGCTTTTATCCAATACCAGAGATTTCTCTGCTTTGTTTTTTCCAACACCCTTAATCTACCATCAGTAGGACTCCTTAGGGCTCCTCCTTTGATTCCAATGTATAAAATAAGCTGTAAAACTGCCATTCTCCAGATCATTTTCTCAATCTCTTGAGACTTTGCTTTCCAGCAATCGTCGTGAGTTTGGCTCAAATAAACTCATAAAAATTCTCTACAAGTTTGAACATTTCTTATATTGACAACCTTTTAACATTTCTTATACTTCAGGACTGCTTGTGAAAATTGATCTGTTCTGTTTGTTTCTGAAAATTTCTGTATGCTCTCATCTCCAAAATATATTTTTGCTGGATGTAGACATCTAGGTTGACAGTTTTGTCTACTTTAGCACTTTGTAAATTTTACCAAGCACCTTGACTTTCGTGTTTTCTGATGAATAAAAAAAAATATTATAGACATCTATATGTAATGTGTTTTATTTAATGTGGAACTCCTATGACTTTATAGCTTTTTAAACAAATTTACAAAATTTTATCCTTTATTCTCAAATAATTTTTTCTGTTTCTACCTTTCTTCCTTCTCTTTCTTGTACTCCTAACATACATATATGGGGTCATATAACATTATTCTAATTGTCACTAGTCACTAGCACTCTGTAAATTTTTAAATAAACTTTTTTAGGATAGTTTTATATTCATTATAAAGATGTGAAGATGTAGCAAGTTCACATATAAGGAAATCAAACACTCAGTTTTCCCTATTGTTCCCATCTTACACTAGTATGGTGTATATATCACAAAAAAATGAACCTATACTGATATATTATTATTAATTTAAGCCCATACTTTATTCAGTATTCCTTAGGTTTTATCTAATTTTTGTTTGTTTGTTTTCTGTTTATTTGTTTTCTTCAGGATCTCACACAGGACACCACATTACATTTAGTCATCATGTCTCCTTAGGCTCCTCTTAGCTGTTTCTCAGATTTCCTTGTTTTTTGATGTCTTTGACAGTTATCAGAAGTACTGTTGAGGGATTTGGTAGAATGTTCCTCAATTGGCATTTGTCTGGTGTGATTCTTATTATCAGACTGTGGTTGTGAGTTTTAGGGAATAATATCACAGAGGTGAACTGTTTTTCTCATAACATCATATCGGGGCTACATGATATCACATAACATTAGCCTTAATCACCTAGCCAAAATAATATAAGGTCTCTCCACAATAAAGTTACCCTTCCCTTTCCAAATACTATTCTTTTGAAGCAACTCATTAAATGCAGACAACACTCAAAGGACAGGGGAATTAAGCTCTTACCTCTTAGAGTAGGGATTATCAACATAAACTATCTAGAATTGTTCTGAATAGGAGATTTGTCTCTTTTCCCCATTTATTTACTAAAAAAATGTATTTACATCAAAAAACTAAGGACTCCTAGATATGTGTAGTTTACATTATAATCCAACAGTACTTTATTAATTTTTCTGTTCATATTGTTCCAGCTTTGGCCATTAGGGGCTCTGCTCTTTCTTTTAGTTTCTGTGTCTTTTAACATGCTCCCCACTTTTGTTTTTGAGATTTCTTTACTTGCTGGCTTTACAAGATGCTCTAGGCTCATACTGTATTTCCTGCTCCAGTACCATGATCAGCCAGTGTTTCAAGGAACACTGATTTCTTTTACTGAGAGAATGATATTGGAAATCAAGATGTGAGTCCTAGGTGTATTGGTTGCTACTGGGGTGCCATCAATTTTATATCCTATAAGCTGATAAAATGAGAAAGTATATGTATGTATACTCAACTGTGTATATACTCATATCTATATTTCTATATGTAGCTATCTATATCTATATTAAGCTAAATATGAGTTTATGCCGATGTCTTCAGCGTTAATCCATTACCATATGTATCATTCTAGCCTTTTGCCTTGCTTATCTACAACGTCCTATCCCAACTGTTAGAAACTGAGATCCTACAATCCATCATCTATTTGCTTAGTTGTTCAGTTCCAGCACAGATATTGAGTTTCAGAATTGTTAGCCCATACCGAAAAACAATGTTATCCAATACAGTTCAGTGTTTCTGTAAAATTCTTTTTGCCTTTAGTTTCATAGACTCCATTCAAATCTACCTTCACCTGTCCTCCTCAGTGAAGTTATTTAATACATTTTTAATACGCAGATTCCATCTTCACAATCTAAATTTTCTATCTTTGCTTCATCACACACACACACACACACACACACACACACACACACATTTTTATTTTGCAGCATCTAATGTTCTGGCAACTTCATCCACTTAGTTTTTAATTTCAGGTAATATATTTAAGCTCCGAATTCTCATGCTTTGTTTTTTATTTCTCTCCTCATTATGTTTGTGTGTCTCTTTAAGATATAGGCCATACTTACATTATTTTAAATAAATATTTTAAAGTCCTGTTGGCTAATTCTATCATCTCTAATTTCCTCCTGGTTACAGCTCATAACTAGCTGTTCAGTTTGTTTTACTAGACAGTTAAATGCAGATTTGGGGTTATAATTTTAAGGATCTTTTTTCCCATTTTTTTTAGATCTTGATTTTAAGGTTTGTTTCTAACCTTTGTCAGGGTGAGTCTAGAGTAACCTTTAATCTTGGGCTAATTTAGCCTTCTGGTAGCTATTGATTTCTTGAAGTGTTAAGTGAAGTCTCTCCATTTTCACTGATAGGGTTTTGAAGTTGTTTGAACTTTATGCATGGGAAATTAAAGAAAAAACAGTTTTTGACATCTAGAAACTGGTCTGACTCTTATAGCTAGGCCTTAGTGATATTAGAAGCTGGCCTGGCACTCATGGCTAAGCCACATTAATCTCTTGTTGGATACAACCTCACAGAACACCAATTACAGACCATGATAAAGTGAGATAAAACAAGGACATTTTATAATTTTGTTTAAGCACAGAAAAAAATAAGATCACTGTGCAACCTCCAAAAATACGAATACCCCCTTCTCCCTGCTAATATGAGTGACTGCTACTTTTTTTTCCAATCACAGCTTTATATTTGCCCTAGTGTGCTCTCCTTCTATTAAGATTTATTTTGATACCCAGTCATAGAATTTCCCTTGTTTCTAACAGCATTCAATCTACAGCAAATTATCCAACCAAAGTCTAAATCCTATAATAGGTTCTTTCTAATATTCTTACTGAGATACCCTGGTGTTCATTTTCCCTTAGTTCAATGATCAATAAACCCAACCTCTTCATTTACAGGTGTGTTCCTAGGAAGAGTGACAGCAAGTTCCAGAAAATTGTCAACTGATGTCTCATAAGCTGTCATTCTTTCCCTGGTTTCAGGTCTCTCACCCTACAAATATGTTTAGTAGTCAGCCAAAGATTCAAAATGCCCCCATGAAATTTTCTGGAGCTCTTTTTCTGCACAGCTCCTTTCTCTCTATTATTCTGTTATACAAATTCCAATTATTTCAATCAACCTGAATTCAAATTTTTACCCTTCAATTTAGTGAAACAACAGTGGTTCACTTGGGTTCTTTGTTCCTCAAATTTGTGCCAAAGTTAACATTTTACCTCTTGGTATGGAGCTAGAGTGATTGTAGAGCTCACATCATCTCTTGTTTCCCTTCTCTTGTGATCATAGTCCTGCAGTGCCCATAGCTCTGATTTCTGAAAAGAGATTGTTTCAAATGACTGTTTTCCAGTTTTCTGGTTGTTTGCACTTGGCAGGTAAGTTCTGGACTGGTTATTTCTTCGTGGACAGAACGAAAAGTTCCGCATTTGCTTTTTAAAATTGAATCATACTACATATATTTCTTTGCTATCTGCTGTACCCAATTCAACCCTTTGAAAACATATTGAAAATATATTATAGATGAAATTCTACTTCACTCGACTTAATACCTGGTTACTATTTTATAGGATATAATCACTGTTTTGTATATAATAAACACTTTTAATGAAGATCTGTTTCCAGTGTGTATATCTGTGCATATAGTACCTTTTGCCCCCTACACATAATGTCGCATTATTCTATTCTCTATAACATCCATATTCCTAGAAAACTTTAATTGAAATGCTACTATGCGCAGTCTGCATTAAAATTATCATGGTTCCTGTTAAAACTATGGAAAAAAATTCAATATCATTGGCTATTTCTGAAAAACATACTTTAATTTTCCAGAGTAGACTTTCTATAGCACATATCAGAAGTATAGTTTGGTTGCTCTGATAGATCCACTTTAAATTTCTCCAAAATATTTCTTTCTCACATAAATGCCTTTTGAAACCGTAAGTTTATATATAAGTTGTGATTTTATTAGTCTAATTTCAAATTACTTTTTGAAGAGAGCTGGTAATTGAGACAGTCATATCTAGTTGCTCCATACATTTCATTTTCTAATACCCTATTTAGGACACTGATGAGAGCAATGGGCTGTAGGTAGTTTGGGGCAGTAGGCAGTATTGTGGTTAGATAAAACAAATAAAGGGAAAACAAATGCAAAATACTTTGAAACTCTTGAATAAAGAAATGCAATCACAAATTTTCACAGTAGTCAACAGTTTTGCACTAGGGATGAGAATGACATGTAAAGAACCAGAAAGGAATTATATAGCTTTCCTTCCCTCTTGTTAATTTCTTCTCTGTGCTACCTAAGTCAAGGTGAGGGCGGGCTTAGAAAAAGGAAAACTAGCACCTTTGATTAGTGAGAAAGAGATCGTTATTTCCCACTAGAAAATAAAGAACAAAGGCAAAGGTGTTTAAATGTGAAATTGACTTTGAAACATAAAGCACAATCATAATTCATGGCTTATTGTATTTAAAATGCTATTTTTCAGGACTTCTAATGTTACTCATTACAATTTATGTTTACTGAGGTATTGAAAATTTAGGGCTTTTTTGAAGAAAATTAAAAAGAATTTTTGAGTAGAACTATATTAATATCCCCTTCTGTTAATTATTTGCCACCCAATTTCCTTTCTAGTTTACAAGATCTTGATTCTGTATTGTTTAATATATTTTAGGAATGAAGATATGTTTGGAAGCATGAAAGGGAGCAGCAAGTAGAGGAGAATCTAATGAAATAAATACTTGTCTCGGGCAACATGATATATCAAGTTGGCAATACAAACAGGCTCTCATTTTTAAGCACTACTGTGTGCTAGGCAGATCATATCTTTAAGCAATAATTATTTTCCTCAGTTTTATTGAGATATAATTTCCATGTAACACTGTGTAAGTTTAAGGTATATGCCATGTTGATTTGATACACATATATGCCAAAATAATAACCACCACAGTCTTAGTTAACATCTTCATGTCACATGATTACCACATTTTTGTGGGAACATTTAAGATCTACTTTCTTAGCAACTTTCAAGTATATAATATAGTATTATTAACTATAATCACCATGTTGCATATTAGATCCCCAGAAGTTATTCATCTTATAACTGGAAATGTTTACCTTTTGACTAATATTTTCCCATTTCCCCTACCTCCCAGCCTGTGGTAACTACCACTTTACTCTCTGTTTCTATGAATTTAGCATTTTAAGATTCCACATATACTTAAGATCATACAGTATCTGTCTTTCTCTGTCTGATTTATTTCACTTAGCATAATGCCTTCAAGGATCATCTATGTCGTCATACATGGCTGAATTTCCTTCTTTCTCATGGTTGAATAATATCCAATATATTCATATGTATATAATCACACTCATTATATAGAAATGCCTTCTATATAATCACATTTTCTCTATCTGTTGACAATTAGGTTGTTTGTTTTCTGTTTCTTTTGCTGTAAGCACTATACTTTTTAATCCGCAAACTATGAGTGAAGTATTCTTATTATCTACCATTTCACACATGAGGTTATTGAGGCTCAAAGAGATTAAGTAGCTAGTCAAAGATAAAGCCAGGGTTCAAATCCAGGTCTGGATAAATACTTCATCTTAATTCTTTCCTCCCATGTTGCATTACCTCTATATGGACTGTATGTACAGTTCTTAGTCTATTTAGAGGGAATAATTGTTTTCTATGGTTAGCTTCCATAGGGTTTGACACCATGACTTTTGGGATTCATTTCTCTAAGTTTAATGTTCTCTCTGGAGGTTAATGTGATTTAGATAAGGCAAGGTACAGGTTAGGAGCCTGAAGACTCCTCTTAGTCAGCTCTGCCTCTAATTGCTCTGGTGCTCTTGGCTGATTCTTGACTTTATTCATTCAGAGGCAGGAAGTCTTCTATAACACAAAGATCAATGATAATACCTTTTCCAGTGTCCCATCACCTTCATGAATTTTAATCTCCTTCACACCAAAGAAGAGGAACATTGTTTTAATATATTTTCTTTAAGTTGTGTCAAATGTTATATAAGCTCAAGAGGTAACAAGACAAATATAGCAATGTCTCTTTTCCTGAAATATGGTTCACAGTCCACCAGAATATACAGGCACTAAAACAAATAATTCATATTGATATGACATAGTTTTAGTAGAATTCAGAAGAAAGAATAAGTAATTTTGTAAGGAAGAAACCAGAGAAGGCTTAGATTAAAGGTGGTATTTGATTTAGATATTAAAGGATACTAATGATAATAATAAAAACACTTTCTGAGAATTTATTATGTGTCAAACCCCCAGTAAATGCTTTATATGCATATTTTCCTTAATCCTCCAGTAAAATTATAAGCTAATTACTATTATGATTGTTATTGTACAGACTCAAAGTCACACAGTCAGTAAGGAGCAAAACTAGAATTCAACCTTATAATTCTTCATTTGTTAATTAATTAGTATTGTTTCAGGAGCTGTTTCAGATTGCTGGTACTCAACCAGGGCTAATTTTCTCCCACATGGAATGTTTGGTAAAGTCTTGGGACATTTGGAATTATCTCAAGAGAGGGTTTGCTACTGGCATCTAAAGAGTAGAGGCCAGGGATATTGCTAAATATCCTACAATTCACAGGACAGTTATCCACAACAAACAATTATCTGGTCCAAAATGTCCATAGTTAGCAAATCCTATTGACAATAAAAAAAAACATGTTTTAAATGTTTAGGGTATATCAGGGAAACAACGGCTCTGAGATCAACCATGTTACACTTTTTTAGGTACAGAGAGAAGATAAAAAAATTAATAAAACTATATATAATACAATGTTGTGACAGTATTAGGGGAAAAACAGAGTATGAAAATGTGAAAAATATCTGTTAACTTAGAAAGAGTGGTCAGAAAATACCTCTTTGAGGAAGTGATACTTAAGTTGAATTAAATGGAGAAAAATGCTATGTGGATATATCTAGAGAATAGTAAGTGCAAAAGTCCTGAGGCAAGAGCATGCTTGGTATGTTCTAGGAATAACAAGGAGGCCAGTGTATCTACAAAGGGGTGAACAGTGCAGAGAATGCTATAAGATTATGACAAGGAGGCAGTGGGAGCCAGATCATCTAAGAATTTGTAATCCATGATAAGGACATTGGGTTTTATTCTAAGTATGATGGAAGGCCATTGGGAAATTTTAGCTGGGAAATAACATAATGAGATTTACAATGTAAGAGTATAAATTGCAGCTTGCATGGGGCGAATAGACCATCTGAGAGATTCCGCTTTCCATTAGTATGTCTGGCTAAGAATTAAGACTGACATCAAAAAATAAAAATATATATTAAAAAAGACCGACATCATTTTAAAAGAAGCAAAAATTCTGAATTAAAATCAATGTCCTTAAAAACTCTGGAAAACTGGAAATATAGTAAGAATTTATTGAACCAATATACAAATGAAGACAGGATTCCAAAAAGCAATAAAACTGCATTTATTGCCAAACCTGTAGAAATTGTGCTTTGTTTGTATTATTTCAGAGGCTATGGGGAACAGAAAGCAATGTATAGGACCTTCATAAGATGGGGAGTCTAACAAGACCCTACTTCCACAAACTATAGAGCCCATTAATTTTCAACTCCAGTGTGTGAAGAAGTAAACTCGATTCTGCTTCACATTTATCTCTAACAGACAGCAAGGAAAATTGCCTTAGAAATACATATAGGTGACAGAGTGAAACAGATTTTACAACCAAAAGCTGGCCCTAATATGAATTAGAAACCCAAATTCACATTACCTGGATAGCTTCCCAAAAACTTAAGCCATGAAATTAAAATATTCCTTGAACAAGTACTAACACATGTTAAAGAAGTTGTGGGAAAAAGGGAACCCTCATACATTGCTGGTGGAAATGTAAAATGATATAGCCACTATAGAATACAGTATGGAGGTTCCTCAAAAACTAAGAATAGAATTACTGTATGACACACCAATCCCTCTTCTGGGTATCTACCTGCCCAAAAATTGAAAATATTTATCTATAAAGATAGATAGATAGATAGAGAGATAGATGATAGATAGATCACAATATTCATAGTAGCATTATTCATGGTGGCCAGAACATTGAAGCAACTGAAGTGCCCTTTGATAGACGATTGGCTACAGAAGCTGTACATATATACAATGGAATATTACTCAGCCATAAGAAGAGATGAAATACTGCCATTTGCGACAACATGGATGGACCTCGAGAGAATCATGCTAAGTGAAATAAGCCAAACAGAAAAAGTTGAAAATCACATGATATCACTTACATGTGGGATATAAACCTAAAAGCAACAGATGAGCAGGACAAACAAACAGAGACTAGTGGACATGGGCAATAGACTAATGGTTACCAGAGGGGAGGGGGGAGGGGAGCAGGGGAGAGGTAGACAGGGTAAAGGGGGTCAAATATGTAGTGATAGAAATCTAACTATGGGAGGTGAACACAACTTACTGTTAAAATGTACAGCTGAAACTTGTTGGATTTAATTAGCCAGTGTTACCAGATCTTGATATTATAATGCTAAGTGAAATAAGTCAGACAGAAAAAGTCAAGAATCAAATTATTTCGCTCATATGTGGGATATAAAACTGAAAGCAACAAACATGACAGACAAGCAGACTCATAGACAGACAACAGTTTAGTGGTTACCAGAAGGAGGGAGAGAAGGAGTAAGTAGAAAGGGGTAAAGAGGGTCAAATATATGGTAACAGAAGGAAGTTTAACTTTGGGTGGTTAACAGACAATGCAATATACATACAATGTATTATTCAATTGTATACTTGAAACCTATATCATTTTATTAACCAATGTCATGCCAATAAATTTAATAAATAAGTAAGTAAATAAATAAATAAATAAATAAAATAATAAAGTAGTCCTCAGATGGTAATGGCCCCACATAACTGACAGAAGCAAGAAACAAAAAATATCTTTGGAGTAAGTTACTTACATTTGGGTCTCAAATAATATGAAATAATAATTTTCTGAGGAAAATGAAGGGCTCACCATAAAAAATAATTTAACTACAACAGCATGTAAATTCAAAGAATGTAACTGTAACTAGTATTTTTGGTTCATATATTATTATATATGAGAGATATTTATTGATTATTTTTAGACTTTAAATAGTGCACATGCTGTAATTTATAGGACAGTCATTAAAAATATAAAAAATTTGTATGCCCACACACTAGTAGAAAGAAAAAAAAACATAAAAATATTTGATTCAAGAGAAATCATGAAGGGGAAAATAAATATAGAATAGTTCATACAAATGAAAAAATAAGATCTTAAGCTATGAATGCTAATATACTAGTAATTACATAAATATTAAATTATTTAATAGTTAAAATATTAAATTATTTTAACTGAACTAAATAATCCAGTTAAAAGGCAGTATTTTCAGGCAGGATTAAAAATTCCAAGTTCATGTTCTTTTGAGAGACATGTAAAGCATAAATACTGAAAGTAAATGGAAGAAAAAAAAGGTAGTAAACAAATTCTAACAAAAAAAATAGAGCTACATTACATAAAACAAAATAGATTATAAAATAAAAAGAATCACTTGAATTATAAAGTATCTCTAAATATAAGCTCTATTAGGGCAAGGATCTTATTTTCTGTTTGGTCACTGCATCTAGAACAGTGCCTGATGCATAGTAAATGCTCAATAAGTGGTAAGTATATGTTAAATAAATTAATGAACTTCATAGTGATAAGATGTTTAATTCACAAGGAAGATATGACCATTTTAAATGTGTATGAACCTAATAACATACCTACCAAACATGTAAAGCAAAATTTGACAGACTATAGGGAGGAAAAGATAAGTTCACAATTAGAATGAGGTATTTTAATATATCTCTTTAATTAGTTGATAGAAGGATCAGTCAAAAATATCAGTAAGATATCTCAATCTTTAAGATAGACTATAAGTTGGCAAACATATTAATAGGGAAAACAGTAAAGATGCCTTTATAAAAATCCAGTTGAAAGGTGGTATTGTCTTAGAATCAGTGGTAAGAATAGAGATGGTAAGAAATGTTGAAATTCTGGATATATTCTGAAGGTGGAGAAAAAAAAAAAACAGGATCTGCTTATGGATTACATGG
Organism: Macroglossus sobrinus; assembly: GCA_004027375.1. NCBI lineage: Eukaryota > Metazoa > Chordata > Mammalia > Chiroptera > Pteropodidae > Macroglossus > Macroglossus sobrinus. The sequence continues at coordinate 138,720 of PVKZ01000885.1, forward strand.
ATACCTGAGAGAAATAAAGAAGTTTTGACCTGAGCAACCAGGTGAATGGTGTTTTACTTGTTGAAATGAAGTAAATGGGGAATTAGGAGGTTTGTATAAAAATATAATTGTGGTGGTAGTGCTAAAGATCAGTTCTGGACATATTAAGATGGAGGTGCCTAATAGATGTCCCAAGTGGAAATACAAAGCAGGTTGTTGGAAAGAAAAATCTAAATTTCATGGAAGAGGTTGTGAATCAAATATAAATGTGGGAATCATCAGCATGTTGATGGCATTAGAAGTTGTAAGACTGAATGAGATTATCTAAGAAAGAAGATAAAGAAGAGAGCCAAGGATTGAGTCCTGGTATACTCCAATATTCAGTACTGAGAAGAATGGCGGTCAAGGGTAACAAATGAGACAGGAAGTAACAGTCACAAAAGTAGTGGGAAAATCAGGACAGTGGCATATTCTGGTAGCCAAGTGGGAAAAAAATGCTTCAAAAGATCACCAGCTATATCAAATGCTGCTTAGAGGTGGAATAAGATGAGAACTGAAAATTGATCATAGGATTAAGCAAGATGAATGTAATTGGAAGCTTTGACAAGTGTGGTTTCAGTAGAATGGTAGGGAAAATATCCTGATGTAATCATTTTAGTTTCAAGAGCTGATGGGAAGAGAACAAGTGGAGATGATATATACAATATTTTTCCAGACTTTTCTCAGAGGGAAGCATGAAGGCCGAGAAAAGGCATGATAAAGTTAGAATATTTTTCCTGTCTTAAAATGGAAAAAGTAATAGTATACTGGTACATTAATTGGAATGATGAAATCAAGAGGAAAAACAATGCAAGGGAGAGGAGTACTGAATGAGGGAATTCCTTGAATAGATGAGAGAAGATAGGTGGATGGGATCTAACATCTCTGATAAATGTCTGTACAGTTTATGTACACTGACCGGACAGCAGGCAGAGTGTGTTGGTACAAATGCAGGTAGGTTAGTAGATTTGGTGGTAAGAGCAGATCGAAGGTCTCTTGACTGCTTCTATTTTTCTCAGTGAAATAAAAAAGTCACATGAGTGGGGGCAATGACTATATTAGAAACCTTAACTTTTGTTCAATTTTACTACGCATCTAAAACTGCTCTAAAACCTAAAGTCTTTTTTAAAAAGAGAACAAGGTCCTCAGTTATCTTAGATTGTTTTCCTTAAAAACACAGTCTGAGGAAGCAAGTTATTACAGAATGTTCATTGAGAAGTGTTCTCAGAAGATATACTAGAAATGGAGGAAGGCAGGTTAAGGTAGGAGAAGGTGGCATGCAACACTCTTGCAACCAAGATCTCAGCTGAAGCTGCTTTAAACTCTGGAGTTGGCCAGTCAGGATTGTTCTATACTGGGGCAAGGGGACTGGATTTCATATTCCTGTATCAGCCAGTTTTTGGCCATGGCTCACTCACTGGAAGGGGACATAATCTTGGGCAAGCCCATTTTCCATAGCCAAAATTAATCACTACTGTCTACCTCTTGAACCTATAAGGTGATTCCTTCCTTTGCTGTTCTCTAGGCATGAGCAGCTCAATGGGACCAGATGTCTACCACAGCTTAAAGCTCAAGGGGACTTTTGCTCTGTATCCTGTTAGAAGTGTGCCCTCCGAGAACCAAAGCTTCTACACTTGCAGAGCCCAAAGTTAAAGGCATCTGGCCAATCAGCCAGGCCATTTCACATTTCTCATGCGTTAAAGTATATTCTAAATTCAGGACACTTCCCTTTCCACACAAACAGTATGATCAAGTGCATAACTCAAAACTCTGTCTGCCGGGAATATTTTCCCTCATAGCTGTCTTTCAAGGTCATCTCTGAGTAGACTGCAATACAACAGAAGTCCATTTTTGGCTTTATCCACATACTGGCTATATGAGTTTGCTAGGCTGCCATAACAAAGTAACACAGAGCAGGGGGCTTAAACAATAGAAATTTGTTTCCTCACTATTCTGAAGTCTGGAAGTCTAATAATATCAAGGTGCTGACAGGGTTGATTTCTTCAGAGGTCTCTCTCCTTGGTTTGTAAATTAGTCTTCTCAGTATTTTTACATGATATTCCATCTGTATATATCTGTGTCCTAATCTCCCTATAAGGACACCAGTTATATTGAATCATGGGCCCATCCTAACAATCACATTACATTTATTATCTCTTTAAAAACTCTATCTCCAAATACAGTTACAATCTGAAGTACTGAGGGTTAGGGTTTCCCAAAATTTGACACATTTTTGAGGGGGGAAACAGAATTTAGCCCATAACACTGTGTGTCCAGTAAACCAAGTTCATCATTTTGCTATCTCTGCCTACCCATCATAAAGAAACTCCCATGTGAATGTGAATTAAAGAGAGGTACCAGTGCAAGGGTAGAGGATTGCATGGGGATCTGGTGCACCTTCTTGTGCAGCTTACTATTGCCCTCTGGGCTTGTTCAACCCTGCTCTTCAATGTATTACCTCAATTTTACAATAGATTCCTGCTGGGTCTGCCTGTCCATATGGATTGGGAGGTCTGACAGGATCCAGCTTATAATGGGTGACTCTGGCTTCATGATCACTTGAAATCTCTTGATTAGATATTCTGACTCCACCATCTAGTAGAGTAGCACAGCAGAAGCTGATTTTCAAATAGTTTCTAATTCTCTATTATAGATGGCACTACCTCAAGATTAGGATCTGAATGGAGAGCCACAGAATTTACTATATCAGCTAACTTTGAGTTGGAAGATAATGCTAATGTAGACAGTGTTCTCAACTCTTGCCATGACATTTGAGATCTTTCACATCTGCAGTGTCCCATTAGAGATCCTTTGCAACTCTAAAATTATCTGACAGATTCTATTTCATTAACCCTCTAATCTATGATCAATCTAAATTGATCTTATTCATTATCTTGGCTCCCATTTCTGCCTTTCTATACATTGTTCCTTCTGCTTTTACTCCATTATTCTCCCATCTTCTCCCCATGTTTAGTTACTGATCCCTAAAAGGCCAGCATTAATATTCTCTGAAGTACTTCCTAATGTCTCTAGCCTGTCTTCTCTGAATTCTAAATATACTTCATCTTATATGTTCTTTGTTTTGTAGTTAATTGTATTTATATATGGCATCTACTAGACTGTCAGCTCTTAGGTGGAAGCATCTAAGTCTGACCTAGCAAAAGAATTATTCAGTATATAGAAACAAACAATTTACACTCTGAAAAGTTCTAAGTACTCAGCAGTGTTTCCAGTCTTCTCCATTGTTAGGGGAAATAGATTGGAGAACAGGGCTATGGGGGCTATGGATCAGCCAATATGAATAATAAGGCCTGAAACATGAATGGAAAGGAACACAATATGTTAAATGGGCTTCTCAAAGACCCCTTTTCATTCTTGGTACATACTACCCAGCCTAGTTCTTTATTTCCCATTTGAAAGTATGGGTGCCAGAGCAGAACTGTCCCTCACATAGGTCATCAGGAACATACTGGATATTATCAACTAGATTCTATGGAGCAATAAACTAAGGTAGCAAGTGGTGACAGATTCTCCATGTCATCTGGTAAGTCATCACTATGCCTCAAAGCCCTAAAGTGCTCATCTGGGTTGAAAAGTTTTTCCTGTGAAGCCTTAGGCATATTCTAATGCAAAATCAAAGTTAAAATTCCAACATGGCTAATAATCAAAGAGTTAAACTTTGTAGAGAGGGGAGAGAGAGATGGGAAAACATTTATCTTATCTAGCAAAGATTATATGAGAATGGTTCCTTACAGGTTCCAGAACATGATTGTGCTAACATATTTAAGAAAAAAAGGAAATATTCAGTTTCAGGGTACAGACACATATAAACTAAACTCACCTTGATTAAACTTCTGTGTCACTTTAAAAATGGGAATTATAACTGCCTAGTAGACTAGCAATATAGAGTTACATAATAGAGTCATAGCATGACTAAACTGAAAAATTTTTAATCACCATACTAAACTCTAATTTTACAAAAGAAAACACTGAGACAAAGAAAAGGGATGTGATTTGTGCAAGGTACAGAACTCGTTGGTAGCAGAACTGGAGACACAACTCAATATTTCTGATTCATAAGCCAGGAAAATACAACTGTAAATCAATTCAACACATATTTACAGAGTATATGATAAGGGTTAAACACAAGTCACAAGCAGCAAAATGTGCCATGAGGGGCTGACATTGTCATTTTCTTGATGAAAGACTAGCAGTTGACCAGGTTTTTGGATAGGCCAAGTCCTACTAGAAATAATCTCCATAGTAACAGCAAAAGCTTCTTATCCATTTATCTTTTAAATCACTTAATCCTCTTCTCTTAGCTTAAAAGCAGCAAGAGAAAAGCAGTTACCTACAAGGGAGCTCCCATAAGACTGTCAGCCAACTTCTCAACAGAAACTTTGCAGGTCAGAAGGGCTTGGCACAAAATATTCAAAGTGATAGAAAGCAAGGACCTAGAACCAAGATTATGCTACCCAGCAAGGCTATCATTTAGAATTAAAGGACATATAAAGAACTTCTCAGACAAGAAAAAGCTAAAGGAGTTCATTGCCATCAAGCCAGCGTTACAGGAAATGTTGGAAGAACTTCTTTAAGAAGAAAAAAAATAGGTATCAAAAAGATGAATAAAAAATGGCAATAACTACATATCTATCAACAATTATTTCAAATAAAAAAGAATCAAATGCTTCAACCAAAAGACAGAGTGGCTGCATGGACAGGAAAACAAGACCTGTACACAGGGTGCCTACAAGAGACTCACTTCAGATTAAAAGACACACAGAGATGGAAAATAAAGGAATGGAAAAAGATATTTTATGATGGACAAAGAGGGTATTGTGCTGAGTGGAGAAAGTCAGATAAAGACAAATGCCATATGATTTCACATACATATGGAATCTATAAAACAAAATAAATGGAAAAAACTCATAGAGAATATTTTGAGGGTTACCAGATGTGAGGGGGGTTTAGGAGATTTGATGAAAAAGAAGGAAGGGAAGTATAAATTGGTAGTTACAAAATAGTCATGGGGATATAAAGCATAGTATAAGAAATATAGTCAATAATACTGCAATAAATATGTACAGTGTCAAAGGGGCACTAGATTTATTGAGGTGACAACTTAGTAGGTTCGATGTCTAATCACTATGTTGTACACTTAAACTAATATAATATTGTCTGCCAACTATAACTGAAAAAGACTAGAAAATAAAAAGTGAAAAAAATAAATGTCTATTTTTGTACTGTATACTTGAAACTAATAATAAAATAATTTTTTAAAAGGAAGGGCTAACCCAGACTCTGCACTTACTCAAAATTTTTTGATGGAATAAAGAATGTAAGAATCTGAATGAAAAAATACTTCTCTTTTCTATACAAGTGCTGACTAATAAAAATACACTGTAAGATAAATTTGTAATTTAAAGTTTTCCAATAGCCACAAGAAAATATAAAAGTAACCTATGAAACTAATTTTGGTAATATATTTGATATAACCCAAAATATCTAAAATATTATCATTTCAAAAAAAATTAATGACATATTACACATTATCTTATTTAGACTAAGCCTTCAAAATCCAGTATGTATTCATACTTATAGCAAATCTCCATTTGAACCGACCACATGTCAATTGTGCAAGAGCCACACATGGCTAGTTCTAGCTAGTTACTACTATACTGAACATCACAGCTCCATGTCATATATTAGCAAAACCAATCCCTGAGGTATTCCTGAAAAGTAATGAAAATGCAACCGTAACATAGTTCATTTAATAATTCAATAAATTATAAAAATGAAAAGTGCTCTTTAGAAAAAGTCTTACAAACTTCAGGTAAGTGTCCTACTTCTTTCAGTTATTCTATACCATGCCTGAGCACACCAGGTCACTGGAAAGGTTAAATAGGAAGAGGCGAAAAGAACATTAAAATAACATATTAAACTCAATAGGTTTTTAATAATTTCTGGCTTTCATTTATTCTAAGTCTTTATAACTGAGATTAAAAATTATTTTCACAGTGGCAAGTCAGAACAGATAACAACAGGATTAGAACCACCTTCTGGTGAGACATTAGAGACTAAACTGTCCATTCCAAATTTACTGTCAAGACTAGCTTTTCATAAAAAGAAGATTACTTTATATGGAAGGAACTGCTAAACAGTCTAGATACCTACTGAATAGATCACCTAGTTAATAGATGTTCATTCTCTATAACCTTCAAAAAATTTCTACCACAAAATTCTAATGTCACATACAATTCACATTTCTGAAACCAATGCTGCAAATTATGACTTGGCAACATTACAGAATCTTACAAACGAGAACTTTCTAGAAAATCCATAATTTATGGTCCTAGTAAATATAAATGAATGAAATGGTACAACAATTTTTAGATGCCAAGACAAAGTCTAACATTAGAGTATCTGGCCAGGAGAAAGTAGTTTCTGCAAAATCATTAAGCACCTGCCTTTCACTGGTACAGTTTTCCTAACTATCACTCTACAGAATAAATATTGAGGGGAAAATGTAGTACAAACCTTGGATGTTTCTTGACTTTTCTCACAAATCTTGCTTCCTGAATTGTCCTTGAAGAAATATCACTCTTCTTATCCTAAAATGTTGTAAAACACAGTATTTCATTTCTAGATCTCTAGGGGAAAATGTCTTACTTTATCTCTAGTTTGCTTAAATTTCAAACTACACTGCTCTACTTACTAAGATGATAAACAATGAAAGTTTATGTGCCCTACATATTAAGATATCTAAAAGATTGTATGTTTTTTAAAATGCCAGGAATCTTATTTTAATGTGTTTACCTTCAAATAGGGATATCTCCATTTTTGCAAACCTGAAGTCTGCAATTTTAGGAGGTAGAAACCTGACAATGGTTTTGCTGCTCATTGTGTAAATTCTGCAGCATTCAGTAAATTCTGCTAACATCTGGGAGCATTTGCAAATTGAAGGGTATCCTAAAGAATGTGACCAGAATGTTATGTAAGGAGAATTAAACCATGTCCTCTGAAAAATGGTTGAGAGAAATGGAGAAAGCTTGTGGGAAGATGCCAACTTTAAACATAAATACTAACATAAATATTGTAAAATAGACAATATGATAATAGTAGGGGACTTTAATACTCCACTTGCAACAATGGATAGAGCATCCAGACAGAAAATCAACAGGAAAACAATAGACTTGAACTGTACTTTAGACCAAACGAAGCTAATAGCTTCTGATCCATTCCATCAAATAGCAGCAGGATGTGCATTCTTCTCAAGAACACATGGAACATTCTCCAGGATAGATCTTATGACGAGTCACAAAAGAAGTCTTAGCAAATTTAAGAAAATTGAAATAATACCAAATCCAGATAAAGACACTACAAGAAAAAAAGTTATGGGCCTATATCCCTGATGAACGTAGATCTGAAAAGTCTCAACAAATATTAGCCAACAGAATTCAAAGCACATTAAAAAGGTCATAAACCATGATCGAATGAGATTTATCCTTGGGATGCAACAATCATTCAATATATGTAAGTTAATAAATGTGATATGCCACATAAATACAAAGAGGAATAAAAATCATATGATATCTCAGTTGATACAGAAATTGAATTTGGCAAAATTCAACACCTTTACATGATAAAAACTCAACAAATTAGTTGTAGAAGGCCTTTACCTGTAAATAACAGAGGCCATATATCAGCAGCCCACAGCTAATATTATATGCAAGAGCAAAAGCCAAAAGCTTTTCCTGTAAGTTGAGGAACAAGACAAAGATGCCCATTCTCACCACTTCAACACACCATAGACCTGGAAGTCCTAGTCAGAGAAGCTAGGCAAGAGAAAGCAAGAAAAGATATCCAAATCGGAAATAAAGAATTTCAATTTTCTTAGTTTACAGATGATGTGATCTTATATAGAGAAAATCCTAAGGACTCACCAAAAAAAAAAAAAAAACCTGTCAGAACTAATGAACAAATACAGTAAAGTTGAAGGGTTCAAAATCAATATACAATAATCAGTTGTATTTCTATATACTAACAACAAACTGTTGAAAGAGAAATTAAGAAAACTATCTTTATTGACTGTTTTTTGGAGAGAAATGCCTTCTGCCAGCTCGGCTAGGGATTCTGAGGCTTTGTCAAACCATTTGAATGGATATGCCTCTTCCATGCTTCCTGTTTCCTATTGAGGGAGGGGATTCTTAAGATTGTATGCCAGGCAAAGTGCTGACAGCCTGCTGTTTGCTTTGCCTAGAGTACTACTGGCTATTCAAGTTTGTGTGCTTTATTTCAAATCCTGCAGTCAGGCCAGCTTTCTATGCATGCTCACTAGCTACATGCAAAAACTTGTACTGAAACTCCTAGAATGTACACACAGGGAGCCAGCCAGTGAGGAGGTATGTGTGGGTGAAGTACACAAAGCACTGGGGGTGCCCGTGAGCCTGTTGGGAGGATTCACAGTTGAGACATCCCCAGTGCCTTGTGAGCAGGCTTCCTGATGAATTCCATGAAAAACTAAGTAGGATCCACAACACTTTGATGCTTCCAAGAGAACCCTGATTGCTATTCTTCCAGCCTCTGCCCATCATCTTTATCCTGGATGGGGTAAGAAAGAAATGAGCCTTTTTGGCAGTCCCTGTACAGCTGGAGAAGCTGGGTGCTCACTTACATGCTCTCACCTTCCCCTGTGGCAGAAACCACAGGCTGAGAAATTTTCACCTGGCACTGAGCTGTACTGCCTTGGGTGGCGGAGACACAGGTAAAGTAAAACTGTTCTTAGCCTTTTCAGTGCTTCCAATCTCAGATATGTTTGACCCACCAGTGTGCTGAAACTTCTCTGTTGGACTCCTATATTTGCACAAAGGTACTCTCATCCGTGAGTGACTGATTAATAAAACAGGTGTTCTTCTGTGGGAAGGTGAAAGAAAACTCCTATTCAGCCATTTTGTTGATGTTACACAAAGACTTGGAAGTTTAAAGTTAAGTCTTAGTAATGGTGCTTCTTGAGTAGAAAAATATTCTTTTAAGGTTGTATTTGATGCTTTGGGGCAGTGACGTGACCCTTCTGGCAGACATCAGAATAAAAGCCTAGGAGTTCTTTTGCTCAGGGCTCCATGGATCTAACGGATTATTCATCTGTCATCGCTTTGGACATGTCCTCCTTCAAACTAGCTGAAAGAAGACATTCAAAAGCTACCCGGCTTCATATATCTCCTATGCCTATCCTGTCCTCCTTTCTTCTTTATCCTAATAAAGCTTATGAGTAGAAGCAATAGATGTCCACAAATTTTATTTTCAGCTATCTTCAAATGTGCTCTGGTCTTCTTTGACCAGAGCCTAAGGCATCATTACATGGAAAATAATGAAGCTCTTAAGAAAAATGCTAGCAGAATCTTAAATTCTTATAGCAAAATTATATAACATATTATACCCCCAAAGCAATCACTAAACAGCATCACAGAATGAAATGTTATTAAATTACACCTACATATTTAGACACATACATAGAGAAAAATGCATACTTGCTTGTTCATGGTTCTCATCTCTAGAAGTGAAATTATGTCTATTTCCCTGCTTTGTAGTCTTATGCATTTGTTAAATTTAGAGCAATAATAAAATGTGTTATTCTGGTAATCAGAAAAAATTATGCTTTGTCACAAATAAAATTAAATAATAAAAAATGAACGCCATAAATTTTATTTTTTATAATGGTTCTTAATTAGTCCACTTTTTTTCAACAATATGCTGGAAAATTCCAACAGGATTTGATGAAAATGATAAAGGCTTGTGGAAGAAGGGAAGAATTGTTTTATTTTCTATTTTTAACAAAGTTTCATAGATTCTAATTTCTGATTATAAAACTAATGTAAGTTTAATTTATCTGGGAACACAATTCATATATATGAGTTTAAGTACATAAAACTAAAACTCTTATTTTAAAAACATAAATAATTGAGATTAAAATAATTAATGACAGTTCATTTAAAACCTTAAGATTAAACCTCTTAATTTAAAAAATATATATATTATTTCCATTAAAATATTGTCTTCTTGGAAAATGTAGCAATGTTCCTACAATGGGAAAAATATTAAGTCAGTGACCTGGATCTGCTAAATATCTCACTGTGAATTGGACAAATCAGATTTATCTCTATATCCTGCATCTAAATAAGATAAAAAATTTATATAGGCAATATATATCTTTCTACACAGCAGCCTTCTAAAATGCATCACCATTCAAAGTTTATTCCCTGAGCAGGATATATTTTCCTCATGTATAAATGAGGGAGTTGGAATAAATGACCCATGATGACCCTTTAATAGGGTAATTGTCACCCTACAGACACACCAGCTCCATGAAGGAACCTGTGTTAATATAAAGCCACTTATTTATTTATTTATTCGTTCGTTCATTCATTCATTCATTCATTCATATGGTGACACTGGTTAACAAAATCCAGTAAGTTTCAGCTGCACATTTTAACAGTAAGGCATATATATGTTTACACTGTGTGTTCATCTCCCATAGTTAGATTTCTTTCTGTCACCACATATTTGACCCCCTTTACCCCATTACCACCTTTTTATACAGTTTCAAAATATTAAAGAACATACTTGATCCCATGAAGAAATCCCCTTCACCAATCTGACCCAATGACCACCCTGAAGTGTCTCTGAAATTTTTAAACATACCAGACTCATCTTTAGGAATACCTTCTGCTCCATAGAAACTAATTTCCTTTAAACAATCTTTGCAACGAATCTCCAGTGATTTGCAATCTCACCAACACTCAAAAGGGTTTCCTGAGCACAATGCCTTTAAGAGGCCTCCTATACCTCTACATGTACTAATTCACATTATCCTTTTATATTTTAGATTTAAGGGAAACTTTATACAGAGGCCTCATTTGCAAGTAAAAGACTACATTCTGTTTTTCAGAAGCATGTAAATGCTGCACCATTTACTATTTTCCATAATGTTATCAAAATATGCTATGTTTGGTTTTGATTTCTGTATAGCAAAACTAAAACTAAAATTCACAAAATACAGTTTAAGTAATTTAAATTGCATTAAAATTCCTTGTCACATCTAAGTGAACACTATCATCATTAATCCTATAATATAATTGTGACACCAATAAAATTAACATTTTTCCATTTAAAATGTTCCCCAGAACAAGAGGCCAATGATTCTGAGTATATTTTATTATTTCAAAAATTAATTAGAATTTCTAATACAGCATCTCAGTCACATTATCATTTAGTGAATTCATTATAATTAACATCACCACTATGACTATCAAGGGAACTAATAAATGACTCCTTTAGTATTTAGCTAAAATATACAGTTTTATCCCTTTCATATGTGATTTTTCTCTTTAGCGTATTCCAATAAATGAAGTCTTTAATCTTCCATTGCTTGACATATAATCTAATTTGGGTAATATATTTCTCCTTTTCTGTATTATGCAACACTTACTAACTTATTATTCCTTCAACTATATATTCGAATATAATGAATTTATTAAGAGTTAAAAGTTGTCATAATAGTAAATAGTTATTACATTATTGGATGTTTTCCTAATGGTTAAGTAAAATATTTCTTGATTGCTAAACATTAATTTTAAAAAGCACGTAAATCCTTTTAGTCCAATCATGTCAAAGTTCCTATAATGATAGGTCCCTCCCTACCTGCCTAAATCTGAGGGGCACAACAGCGACAAATAACTTTGAGGCTAGGGATACCAGGTCTGAGTTATAAGGGCTTTTGGAACCCTTCCTCAGCTTCCTCCAGAAACTGCTGCATTACAGAGGCTAAACAGACTCCATGAAGTGCCCACAACATCCAGAAGGACTGGCCAGATAAGGTCAGGTTGTTAAAAGGGTTGATGTAGCTTTAAAGGTACCAAAATGTCTCTGGCAAATGTTTCAGCATGTACCGCCTTGGACTCCAGCTATTGGTAAGGCAGGTGCCAGACAGTACTGCAAAATAAACCTTTGAGGTCAAATCCTTGATGCTGCTTTGCAGACTTTATGAAAATGATGTCCAACTAAGGCTGGATGCCTTGCTCTGCTACCTAACTTGCTCTTTGTGTTTAATTCCTCATCATCTGGCCAGTGACAGTGAAACAGTGCTCAGTCATCATCATGGGCCAGGTAGCTCAGACTCAGCCATAAGTAAGTCAGATGCTGTTTCAATATCCATCATTACAGTGAAAATCTCTTTAAACCAAATTTGAAGCTCCTACCAATGTCTACTTATTTCAAATGGTCTATGTCAAAGCACTTCTAACATTTACCAAATGCTAGCTACGTAGTAGACAAAAAGATGCACTGCACAATCCTCCTTCAAGGAAAGATATGCTGCCTGCCTGCTGGGAGTATGTCAGCACACGGCCTCCAGCTGTCAGCTCCCTTAGGGTCTGCCTCAGCTGTAGAGTCACCTCCACTGAGGTAACATCCACAGAAGCCTACATCTGGTGCCTGAGCAGATATGAGGTATACTCTCTCCAGAGTTCCCAGATCAGAATGGCCATCTGTCAGATAAGCTTTCCAGGGAGATGGAATAGCACATTGAAAGGGCTTTAAGATCAGATACCTGGTGTGTTCCAGGAGCAGCAAAAACAAACAAACAAACAAACAAAACAAAACAACAACAACAAAAAAACATGGCTTAGAAGACTGGTAATGGATGACCTCAGGGCATTATGTCACAGCTGATCACATAGGGCCTTTTGGCCAAGATAAGGATTTTGTATTTAAATCATAATTATTGTTAAGGTTACTTTTCTACCAGGCTACACAATCTTAACAACTTATTAATATCTACAAATAAACTTCTAATCTTCCAGAGCTCTAAACCAATTTCAATGTTAACAGCTGTGGATGATTATTAGTCAAAAAAACTATGATGATAAGGCTACACTCAGATGAAAATGTCTGTCAGAAGAGAATAAAGCAGACTTTTAAGAACATGCTTTAGCATGATATTGACCTATCAATTAACATTTTGTGATTTTCAAAGTTTGGGATAAAATTTTCATTCACAAAAAGACATTGGAGGTAGCAGAATATTGACATTATATGACTTCTATTTTAAAGGATTTCTCTTTCTGCTATGTGGAGATGAGCCTGCAAGATGAATCAATCAAAGCAGGATAAACCACTTAGGTACCCATTACAGTAGTTATGATTAGAAGTGATGGAGATTTGGACTAAGATGGAGTCAGTGCAGACAAAATGTATAGGGATTCATAACATAATTTCGATGTTAAGTTTTTAGAAGTTGCTGATATGTGCCCTTATCAACATATGGCCCTTTAAGACTATGACCATTACTTGTAGTTTATAAGGCTTATCAGTGTGGGGAGGGAGGCCAGCTCCAAAGCATCCCCTTTCCTGATTTGTTCAGAAACTTTAGTGATAATTTATCTCCCCCTTTTTGTCAGCACATTGTTTTATCTATTAGATAAAGTCCTCTGAGATAATGAAAAGTAATGTCTTCTTCCACCCAAATAATGCTGACAAACAAGCCTTAATCATATCATGTCAGCAATTGTCCTCTCCCTCTCTGACATCATCACATTTCTCACTTCCTTGGATCAATATTATCAGATACAAATACTCTATTTGTACTACCTTAAGTAAAAACTTGTCTTGGCTCCACTTCCTTTTTCAGTTTCATGCCCCATATAGCAAAACTCCTAGAAAGAGTTATCTATACTCTATTTCTATTTCTCCTTGAACCCAAGTAAAGCTTATGCTCCAACCACTTCAATAAAACTGTTCTTGTCAAAGTCAAAAATAAATGAATTGAAATGAAGTGAATTGAAACCCATTATTTATTTCCAAAGTCTCATCTTATTAGACTTATCAGCAGCATTTGACTAAGCTGATCACATATATTCTCCTGATACACTTTCTGTATGTAGTTTCTACTATACTACACATTCAGATTCCTCCCCACCTCTGTGGTCACTCCTTCTGAGTTCCCTTTTCAAGTTCTTCTTTATGGTCCATACATCTAAATGGTAGAGTGTGTCTCAGTGCTTTTGAAGAGTATATTAACATTCACATCCTTGACAGTCTCTGTCTCTTGCTTAAATGCTATCAATATGCTGATAACTCCAAAATTTATGTCTCAAACCTAGATCCCGCCTCTGAACTTCTACTTATGTATTCAAAAGTGTAGCTGACAGCTCAACTGGAATATATAATAGTAATAATAAAGTAATTATAATAATAAAAACTAATGTTTCTCTAGTGTTTATTATCTGTCAGACCTTATTGTAAGCACTTTTTAATTAACTCAATCCTCACAACAATCATATGAAGTATTGTAGTGTAAACCCTGACAGGTGTTTTTCCTGTTTTGTAATGCAAGTGCCTGAGTTAAGCTTTGACTGCCCAGGAGGCTTGCACTTCAAAGAGGCATCCACTTCAAAGATGGATATCTCCAATAAACACTTTGCCAGTCACAGGACTAGATAAAAACCAGTCTGCCTTCCCCCCGCCCACACACTCTTCTCTAGGCTCCTTTGTTTTAGAGATCTTGGTTGATTTCTATAACTGATATTTAGGGCTACTTGTTTTTTCTGTGCTTTAAATTCCTGCTCTTATGTTTTAAATTCACCAATACAGAGTGAGCCTGAGAAACCCTAGGCCCTCACTCTCAACCTCACTAAAAGTAGAACTCCAGTCACCACTCCCCTGTCTCAACTCTCCCCCACACATTGACCTCACTGTGTGGGCCCTTGTAATTTCCAGAACTTCTAAGTAATAAACTTGTTTATTTCAAAGTTTCCTGATGGTTATTGCTGAGTGTCTTGTAATCATAATAAGAACAAGGGCCGGTCCAGAAACAACATTGGTTATCAACAGGCTGAGACTGGCACAATACAAGTATGTACTATTATCAACCCCATTTTAAGACAGGGAAACAGGGACACCAGTTAAGCAATTTGCTCAAGGTCACACAGTTGTGGAGTGGTGAAGTGAGAATTTGCATTCAGATAGTTTGGCTCCAGAATTTGTTCTCTTAACTATATTGCATCATTGCCAGTAATTAACAGGCATCTCAAACTTATCATGTCTCAAACTGAACTGACATTCCCCACCCTCACCCCGCACCTCAAACTTGTTTTTCTAAGAGTTTTCCACTTGTTAGAAAACAGTAATTCCCGTTGCTTAAGGCAAAAATGTTGCTGTCATCCTTAATTCCATACCACCTCATACAGCCATCTGTGTCATCAACAAATCCTGTTGGTTCTAACTTCAAAAACATATACAGAATCTGACATCTTCGCTACAATCTCCATTGCTACTATTCTGGCCCAAAACACCATCATATTTCATCTGCAACACTGCAATACTGTGTTCAGTGGGCCCCCTTGCTTCTATATTTGGCTCCTCCGCTTCAAACTCTGCAGTGGACCCTCATCTCACTCACAGTAAAAGCTAGATTCCTTATAATGGTCTGTATGGTTCTGCATAAGCTTCCCCTGTGTCTTATGACCTTACCTCATACTACTCTCCTGTTCACTCATTCTTATCCAGCTATACTGGCCTCCTAGCCATTCCTGGCAAACATCAGGCTTGCTCCTAGTTCAAGGACTCTGTAATTGCTGTTCTATTTGCTTAGGTAGTCTTCAGATATTGCATTATTCACTCTTATACTTCCTTCAGACCTTTACTCAAATGTCATTTTCCCAGTGAGGTTTCCTTGGCAAGCCTATCTAATTTAAACCCTACCCAAGCAATGTACAATCCCTCCTACATTCTTTATTTTTCCAGATTTTACTTCTTTATCTTGTTTATTGCCTATATCCTCCTATTAGAATGTAGGTTCAACGACTGTAGGAATTTCTGTTTGTTTTCCTTGCTGTTATAACCACAGTGTCTGGAATAGCATTTGGCACATAGTTGGCACTCAATATACATTTATTGAAAAAATAAATGAATGAAGCCATGTAACTAATTTTTAACAGTGGGAATTTCTAACACAAATACAGGTAAGGTGGATTTTCCCTTGGTTAAAGGGTAGTTCTCTCATTCCAGGCTTCTAAATCATATTCCTATAGGCTAGACTTGACCTACGTAGCACTCACTGGAATACCAAGCATAGATAGTCCAAAGTTTTGCAAAATTTTGCTTATAGTGACTTTCCCAGCCAATATCTCTGTAGCTCCTAAACTGCAATAGCAGAGGCTTTAAATACTTGTACCTTGTTGTCACCTTTTTAAATTCACAGTTGTCTAGAAGATAATATACTCTAAGGCAGAAGCTCCTTTCTTCCACAGTTTCAAACTATGAATTGTAAAGAAATTAACTGGAGGACAAAATCTTCATCAAATCTTAATTATTGAGTACTTATTTAAAAGAAAATGAACTAAAAAAAATCCATCCTATTGATTCTTTCATTCTATGAAGAGATTTCCACCTGAAACCCTTTCTGGCACTTGAGCTGCATGTGTATGGGAATTTTAATTGAACTTGCAGAAAGAGAGCCTCTTTGTAAAGTATGAATAGTCTTTGCACACATCTTCATAAGTCACTTGTTTAATAGTACTTATCTTAATGGGGGTAGTCAAAGATTACATTTGCCATCAACACCAGTGGAATTCTGTTACACTTTTCACATAAATAGATGTCACAGAGCACCTAGTTTAGGTAGGAGCTGGCATGAAAGAAAATGTGTTGCAATTTTAAGACCAGTGCCTCTGAACATTTGATAGAAATCACTTTATTAAAGCACTTCATTGCCCTATTACTTGAGCGGGCATTTTGGTCTTACCTTGAGGATGCATAACTGACCCAGAAACCATTTAGTGATTATCAGACAGTGACTGCCGTAAAACAGTAAGTGAGATATTTTTTCTCAGTTCCAGGGTTATTAGTCTTAGACAGCTTAAGTATAGCAGTAACTGCTGATCCAGCTAGTAAAATATGAAAGGAAATGAAGCCTGTGGTCTCTGGGAGATTCTGATTCTTTCATTATCTGCCATTAGCAAAAAGACGTTTATTAAGTCCAAATCTGTTTAGTCAATTGGGGACTAATGGTGGTCTGTAGAGTGGCTTCTAAGGTGTGCTTAAACTGGTTGTTGATTTTAAAGTGGGGAGAACCAAGGGGGAAATTGCAATCTAGGAACTTTTAACTTCATCTATGTGACCTTGACTAGATGGGACATATTTTTCAGGCAAATATAGATTTGAAATATTCTAACCCAAGAGGACCTAATGCAAACCCAGATGGTACAGAAGAACAAAATGAGGCCCAGAGAAGTTAATTAACTTATGCAATCAGCAAGATACATGACTATGATTAAACCTAGATCTCCAGACTCCCAGTCTAGTTGTCTTTCCATTAGTCAATTTACCAAAAATGTATTGAACACGGTGATGTTTCAGGCATTGTGTCAGGCACATGAGGGGTACAAAAATGACGATCAAGTTTCCTATGTTCTAGATATTTCTAAAAATAAAATGGGTTCTGATCATACCACCTTATTCAAAGATTACATTAAATATACAATTTGAAAGTTATATAAAGAAGGGAGGATGAGATTCTATCAAAATACTTCTGGGAGTTCAAATTCAAAGCTGCCCACCACCACACCTAAATAGAAATGATTGGGTTTTTATTTTAAGTAAAAAGACATAACTGGATTTTAAAAACAAAATAAGTATATACCTTAAATGAAAAAAATATAGAGAGTGGCTGTATTAGTTTGCTAGGGCTGCCCTAACAAAGTACAACAGACTGGGTTGCTTAAATGACATAAATTTATTTCTTTACAGTTCTGGAGGCTAGAAGTCCAAGATCAAGGGCTCTGCAGAGTTGGTTTCTTCGAAAGGCCTGTCTTCTTGGCTTATAAATGGCCATCACCTCCCTATGCCTCCACAAACCCTTTCCTAGGCACCTGTCTTTGTCCTAATCTCTTTTTATAAGGATGCCAGGCATAGTGGATTAAGCCCTATGCATATGACCTCATTTTGCCTCCACACACAGTCATATTCTGAAGTACTAGAGATTAGGACTTCAACATATGCATTTGGGGGAGACACAATTCAGCCACATAACAATGGGTAAGTGAGGATGAAGTCACAGGATAGGAAATATAGACTCATTTTACTCCTCTGCAGTGAAAGAAATACCCTACCACGTGAGGAAGAAATAGAACTAGCTCATTGTATGAAGCTGGATCTGGGAGAGGTGCCTTCCTCCAAGAAAGGAAGATGTAAAAAACCATACCTGGTCCTCAACAAAGAACACAAATTCAGTTTGTACTGAAAAGAATTAAGTACTAGGAAAATAGGAAGTGAGGATTCCATGGTTTGTTCAACATTCTAAGATCTTTGCTGTGCATTATAGGAGGTTAGGTATGTTGAATAACTTTAGAATTTTGTAGAAAAAAGCATAAGTCACTGTGGGGGCTGAAATTTCTTAAATAACCACCAGAAATATAGATATATAAGCCATGATTTCTAACTAAGAATAAAAATAAAAGTAAAGAAAAATTTCATCATCCAACATAAATCAAGAAAATGGAAAAATAAAATAAAAAAAAAAGAAAAAGATATAAATAATTCCACATGTACAAAATAATGGCAATGAATGTTGATTAAACTTGTCTATTTGACAAGTAAGATAATTACATTAGATCTAAAAATACAGCCATTTACTGCTTACAAGAAATGCACTTAAAGCAAAATAGGAAACAACAGAAAGTATGAAATAAATAGTGATATATAAAAACATGCCAAGCAAATACCAAACAAATCAAGCCGGTATACTAATATTAATAACAATATATATTCAATTTAAAGTATAGAACATTGACTAATATAAAGAAATATACTTCAACACAATAAAAATAATAATCCAGCTGGACTGGACTTGTAAGAATTGGAAAGCATAGCCTGAAAATATAAGAAGCAAAATCTGATGAAAATACAAAGAGAAATCAATAATGTAGATTTTTAACATGAATATCTCTTCAAAACTTAAAAATACAAAAGTGAAATGACAAAAATTACTAGAAAATTCCACTAATTATGTTTGATCTAAAAAGTGTGTGTGTGTGTGTGTGTGTGTGTGTGTGTGTGTTTAAGTGTAAAGAGGTAGAGAAGAGAAGAGAGAGAAAGAGAAAAGAGGTAGGGAAGAGAGATTTTTTTTATATGTGCACAATGAACATTTATAAAAATTGTTTATGTTCTAGGTCAGGAGTCTGCAAAATTATCTGACAGAGTCAGAGATCTAGTAAACATTTTAGGCTTTTGGGGTTACAAGGTCTCTTTCACAAGTACTCAACTCTGTCATTATTGTACAAAATCAGTCATAGATACCTAAATAAATGAGCATGGTTCTGTGACAAAAAAAAGTTGTACTTACAAATATATGTGTGTGTATACCTAAGTAGAAACCAGAAATTAAAAGACTTTAAATCTCACATGTCAAAAATTGAAAGTAATATATATGATTTTTAAATATTCCCACTACACACACACACACACACACACACACGCACACACACACACGTGTGCACACACAAGCCCAGGCTCTGATGTCTTCACTGGTGAATTTAATCCAATAATTAAAGAAGAAATAATGCCAAATTTATACAAATTGTTTCAAAAATAGAAGAAAGAATGCTTCTCAACTCATTTTACAAGACCGGCATATCCATGATATCAAAACCTGCCAAGAACATTACTAGAAAACTATAGATCAATATCCATTATGAATACAGGTACAAATGCAGGCATAAGATGAAAAGCAATATCAGAAAAGGGAAAAGGCACAGTCCAGAAGAAACCAGAAATAAGCTTCCTGGATTCATCTCCTAGTAAAGTCATACAAGATGGACTTAATTCCTGCAGTGAATTGTAATAAAATGTGTGAAATGTTGACTACCAGAAAATCTCTAATTAGGGATTCAGTGCCACTGGTTTTTATTGGGGGCTAATCATGTTGGCCCCTTCTGCCTATCACATTCCAAAATTCCAGACTCCAAACAGGAAATCAGATGTCCAGTATAACCATGTTGTTTGTACATGTAACTTAAGCACAGCGAGCCACTTATCAGTTAAAGAGGAAGCAGCCCTCCCAAAATCCAAGTTTCCAATTATTGGCCGATGGCCAAACATGCAAGCAAGTCCTTCTAATGTCAGCAGTCTCCAGACTTAACTGTTTTCTGAAAACTGACCAAGGGAGATTTATCCAAGGAATAAAAAATTGGTTTAACAATTAAAAATCAACTCATGTAATTAACCATGTAAACAAAATAAATAAAAAATAACATGATAATTTGGATAGACCCAGTAAAAGTATTTGACAAAATTCAATACTCATTCATAATTAAAAAAAAAAAACTATTACTAAGGTGGACATAGTAGGGAACTTCCTCATCCCAATAAAAGACATCTATAAAAACGTATGGTTACTATGACACTTAATTGTGAAATATTGAACATTCTCTCATAAGGCTTCCAAAAAAGAAATGGTTTTACTGGAGGTTTTATCCAGTGAAATAAAGCAAGAATATTAAATAAAAGCCCTAAGTTTAGGACTAGAAGAAGTAAAACTCTATCAGCCGAAAACGTAATGGTTTACATAGAATATTCTAAGTAATCTACAAAGCAACTAGTAAAATTAACAAGTGAATTAGCAAATTTACAGAACACAGAGGCAATACAAAAAATGCAGTTGTTAATCTACTAGCAACCAAAATTGTAAACTTTTAAAATGCCATTTCTAGTAGCATTGAAAAGCAATGAATATTAAGAAATAAATTTAATAAAAGAGGTGCAGAACCTCTACACTGAAAACTATGAAACATTGAGAGAGGTGACATAAACAAGATGGCAGAATAGGAGATCGCCTACTCTTATCCTCCCATCAGCAACAATAATTTGTCAGCCATCAATGGACAAAAATGCCTTTCTGGGAGCTTTGAGATGCAAGTAGGAGATTGTGAAACCCTAGTAAAGCTCAAGACTAAAGAAGGCCATTTTTCAAAGGCAGGCCCATTACCAGCTGACAGACTCACTGACTATGGTCATGAAACTAGCCTTTTCCCCCTGTGGATTTGGCAAGAGCCTCATTTGTCTTTGAACCTGACATCAGTGCCATCTGCCAGGAACCTGGGAAAAGTCATGCCTACCTGTGCCTTTATTATAGGTATGCTGAACTCAGTCCAAAAGCAAATCTTGAGATGGCCTTGTAAGTCAACTCCAGCCCCTTTGAGCCATGGTTGGGGCAGTCCTGTCAACCCAGGGTACTGGCAGGATACATGCTCCTACATGTTCTCAAAGGTAAACCTGCTGACGCTTGGTCTGACTGCGAATCCTGAAGCAGCTCTGTGATTTGACCCCAGTTCGGCTCAGCTGCAGTCCAGGGGAATTCTTGTCTATCCAGGAATCCAGCATGACACACCTGTCCATTCCCCCAAAGGGAGGCCTGTATACCTCAGTCTCCATTGTGAATTCTGAAGCAACTCTGTGTCTGCAGGATGCATTGTACTTACTGATTTCAAACTATATTAAAAAGTTATAGCAATCAAAACAGTATGGTACTGACACATGGATCAACACAGAATTGAGAGTATATAGATAAAATCACATATATACAGTCAGCTAATTGACTTTCACAATTCAAGAGTATTCAATGGGGAAAGGATAGCTTACTCAATAAATAATAGTGGGAAAACTGGATATCTATATGCATATGAATGAAATTGAACCCTTATTCTATACTACACACAGAAATCATTTTAAAATGGATTAAATACTTAAATGTAAGACCTGAAACCATAAAACTCTTACAAGAAAAACAGGGAAAAGCTCCTTGACATTGATCATAGCAATATTTTTTTTTGCATAAGATATCAAAAGCACAGGCAACAAAAGCAAAAATAAACAAGTGGGACTATATCAAACTAAAAAGTCTGTGATCAAAAAAGGAAACAACCAATAAAATGAAAAGGCACCCTATGAAATGGGAAAAAATATTTGCAAATTATACATCTGATAAGATGTTAATATCCAGGAAATATCAGCAACATAGACAATTCAATAGTAATAACAACAACAACAACAACAACAACAACAACTCAAGTTTTAAAAATGGCAAAGGACCTGCATAGGAAAAATTTTCCAAGAAGACGTGCAAATGGCTAACAGATACATGGACAGGTATTCAACATTCTTAATCATCAGGAAAATGCTAATTAAAACCACAAGGAGATATTATCCCACACCTGTTAGGATGGCTATTATCAAAATGATAAGAAATAACAAGCATTGCAGAGGACATGGGGAAAAGAAAACCTTTCTACATTGTTGGTAGAAATGTAAATTGTTACAGCCATTAAGGCAAACATTATGGAAGTTCCTCAAAAGGTTAAAAATAAAACTACCAATCCAGCAATTCCACTTGTGAGAATAGATCCAAAAGAATGGAAATCAGTATCTCAAAGTAATATCTACATCCCCATGCTCATTTCAGCATTATTCACAATAGCCAAGCTTTGGAAACAACATGCATGTCCTTTAACAGATAAATGAAAATTTTACATATATGTATATATTAAAATTATATTTTAAAACCATATTAATAACTATATACTTGTATAAATTATAATTATACATATACTTTTAGTCATAAAAAGGAAATTCTACCATTTACAATCACACTGATAAACCTAGAAGATATTATGCTAAGTGCAATTAGCCAGACACAGAAAGACTAAAATCTATATGTGGAATCAAAAAAAAAAAAAAACTGAACTCATAGATTGAACCAAAGAGTAAAAAGTTGGTTACCAGGGGCTGGGACTGGGGAAGTAAAAGAGGCAATGCTGTTCAAAGGGTACGAACTTTCAGTTATAAGATGAATAATTTTTGGAGATCACAGCAAGGTAACTATAGTTAATAATACTGTATTATATACCTGAAATCTCCTAAGAGATCAAATCCTAAATATTTTGCTCCCCCCTCACAAATGGTAACTATGTGAGATGATGAATGTGTTAATTAACCCAATTGTGGTAATCATTTCACAATGAACATGTATATTAAATCATCACACTGTATACTTTAATATATACAATTTTTATTTGTCAATTATATCAGTAAAGACTGAAACAAATATTTTTAAGTCTAAACTCTTGACCCAAGTTGAGCCAATTAAAAAAAAAGCATTATTGAGAGAAATTAAGGAAGATTAAATAAATGGAGAGATATATTATGTTCATGAAGTATGCCTTAATATTGTTAAAATGTCTGTTCTCTCAAACTTTATATATAGATTCAGCACAATTTCAATCAAATATTAAACTTTTTAAAATAGAAAATGACAAACTGACTCTAAAATGTATATCAAAAGGCAAAGGCCCTAAAATAGCCAAAATAACCTTTATAAAGAAGTACAAAATTAGAGAACTTACACTGCGTGGTCTTAAAACTTAATACAAACCTGCAGTAAAAATGACAGTATACTGCTGTCAAAAAGATAGACAAATCAATGGAACACAACTATATTCAGATAAGCTATTAAAATGCAAGAAAGAGTACCAATACATTAAATAGAAAGTGTAAAATCATTTCAATAAAGGGTGCTGGAAGAACTAGGTAAGTATGTGAAAAAAGTAAATGTTGACTTTCATCTCATACCATACCCAAAAAGTAATTCAAAATGGATCAGAAAGAACTCATGAAAAGAGATGAATAATGAAATAGCAAGCTTCGGAAATTAAGCTGGCCATATGGAGGAAAGAATTAGTGATGTTGAAGATAGAAGCCTGAAAATGATGTAGATGGAAGAAGAGAGAGACTTGAGAGTGAAAAAAATGAAAGAACTCTACAAAAACTATCTGAGACCATCAGAAAAAGCAATATAAGATTAATGTGTATACCAAAGAAGGAGAGAAAAAGAAGGCAACAGAGAGCATATTCAAACAAATAGTTGACAAGAATTTCCCAAACCGATGGAGGATCTGGAAACTTGAATCCAAGAAACAAACAAAACACCTAATGATCTCAATCGAAAAAGGCATCCTCCAAGACACTTTATATTAAAATGGTCAAAAACAAATTACAAAGAAAGAAACCTCAAGGCAGCTGGAGAAGAGAAAAATGGTAACTTATACAGGAAAGCCTATTAGATTATCGTACTTTTCAGTACAAACCTTACAAGCTAGGAGAGAGTGGAACCAAATATTTAAACTATTGAAATAGAAATTACCAGCCAAGAATAATATATCCAGTAAAGTTGTCCTTTAAATATAAAGGAGAAATACATTTTCACCCTAATCACCCTAAATATAAACAGACTGAACTTATCAATAAAAAGGCAAAGAGTAGTAAAATAGATCAAAAAACAAAACTCAACCATATGCTGCCTTCAAGAGACATATCTCAACTGCAAGAACAAATATAGACTCAATGAAAAGTGGAAGATGATACTCCAAGCAAATAGCATCCAGAGAAAGGTGGGTATAGCCATACTTATATCTGAAGGAATAAACTTCAAGATAAAAAAGGTAATGAGAGACAATGATGGACACTTCATGATGATAAAAGGGACCATATACCAAGAAGACATAACAATTATTAAAATTTCTTTCCCAATCAGGGAGTACCAAATATATGAAGCAACTACTGACAGAACTAAATGGAGAAACTGACAAAAACACAATCATAGTAGGGGATCTAAATACCCATGGTTGGATATGAATACATCATCAAAACAGAAAGTTCTTAAATGACACATTAGACCAACTGGACATGATATATGTATAGAGTCTGTCATCCCCAAACATCAGATTATATATTCCTCTCTAGTGCACATGGAACATTCTCAAGAATAGAATATGTTGGGACACAAAGCAAGTGTCAACAAATTTGAGAAGATTGAAATCATACCAAGCATATTCTCTGACCATAATGCTTTGAAACTGAAGATCAACTACAAAAAGAAAGCAGGAAGAACCACAAATATGTGAAGATTAAACAACATGCTACTAAAGAATGACTGGGTCATAAAAGAAATACAAGGAAAGAACAAGAGATACATAGAAACAAATGAGAAAGTAGAACATATTAAAATTTGGGGAATTTTAGGAAAAGCAGTAATAAAAGGAAAGTTTATAACATTATATAGGCCTATCTCAAGAAACAAGAATGAGTCCAAATAAACAACCTAACATTACATCTTAAAAAAACCTAGTGAGAAAAAAAACAAACAAGCCCAAAGTCAGCAGAAAGAAGAAAATAATAAAAATTAGAGCAGTATCAAATAACATTGAGAACAAAAATATAACGGGAAAAATTAATACAACAAAAAGCTAGCTCTTTGAGAAGGTTAATAAAATTGATAAACTCCTGGCTAGACTCAATAAAAGAAAAAAAGAAAAGACACAAATGAAATTAGAAATGAAAGAAGAGAAGTTACAACGGAAGCCACTAATATACAAAGGATCATACAAGAATACTATGAAAAATTATATGATACCAAATTTAATAACCTAGAGAAAATGGACAAGTTCTTAGAAATATAAACTTTCCTAGACTGAATCATGAAAAACTGGAAAATCTAAATAGATTGATCAGCAGTATAGTAACTGAAACAATCATCAAAAACCTCCCAAAGTAAAAGTCAAAGACCAGATGGCTTCACCAGTGAATTCTATCAAATATTCAAAGATTTAATACCAGTTCTTCTCAAACTCTACCAAAAAATGGAAGAAGAGTCAATACTTCTAAACTCATTTTATGAGGTCAGCATTACCTTAATACCAAATCCTGGTAAGGATAATACCCAAAAAAAGAAAAGATAGACCAATTACTTTTATGAACACAGATGTGAAACTCTTTAACAAAATACTAGTAAATTGAAAATAACACATTAAACAATTATACACCATGATTAAGTGGGGTTCACCCCAGGGGCACAGGGATGGTTCAACATACGCAAATCAATTAATGCGATATGCCACATAAAAGATAAAAGTCTTATGACCATATCAATAGATGCAGAAAGAGCATTTGATAAAATACAACATCCATTTATAATTAAAATACTTAATAAAAACTTAATGAAATGGGTATAGAAGGAAAGTACCTCAACATAATAAAGGCCATGTATAACAAACCTTCAGCTAACATCACACTTAATGGTGAAACACTAAAACTCTTCTAAGATGAGGAACAAGACAAGGCTGTCTACTACCGGCACTATTATTCAATATAGTATTGGAAG